>PVKS010007597.1:0-72174 GCA_004027875.1 Aplodontia rufa | reverse complement strand
AGTGTGATCTTATGACTATTTGCATAAGCTCCTTCTGAAAGGGCTGCTAGGTCGTGCTTTGTTAAAGATTAGGGTGGGTTAAAATGTCTTAACGACAGGTTACTCCCTAGTTTTTGTCTGTACCCTAGTTTTTTTGTCTGTACTGAAATCTACATAACACCTGGCAACTCCCTTAGAAGGATTATTGATTCCTTGGCTGGCTCCCCTCCTCCTCTATAAAAACCCGTATGCCTTAATAATAAAAAACGGATTCTGAGCTGCCATCAGCTGCATGTGGTTGCCTCGTTTCCCCGGCTGGGAGGGAAGGGGTCCCCGGACGAGGGGGGATCCGGGTTCCAGCCGTCGGCACTCACCCTCCTCCTGATCGGCTCCCGGGGGGGCAATACAGCGCCCCACAGGTACTTCATCCCAAGTTCTTTAAGTGACAGCCTATTTCTTCTCCAGAGCTGTTTCCCAGCCTCTGCAGCTCCTTGTGGACGGGAGGCCTTCCTCAGGGCTCTGCCCTCTCTCACCTTAGAGGACCTCCTCTCCTTGCAAGGCTTTGATTATGATCCATATACTGACTATTTTTAGCTCACAACTCTTCCTTTCCAATTTGTAAATTCCTTGAGTGCTACTTCAGCTCAGCTGGCTTCTTCACTGAAGGAGAAAAGCGCAAAGGAACTGACCTAGTTGGTAACACTGTTCACCTTGGGGGCAGGGGTGGGTGAGCAGGCTGCAAGGGGAGCTGGGTGAGGTGTAGGCTGCCTAAGAACGCCCTCAGGCACGAATGTGAGTCCAGTTCCACACTAAACATGAAAGCAGTGTGTAAATGAGAAAATAGGGCCGATAAGAGAACAGGAGGAAAAAGGAATCAGAGCTTGGCAAATGGAAGGAAAGGCCAATTCATAATAATAGGTTACTATGATTTTATTTTGGAAATAAACTATCTCCATAAATGCATATATGCTCACATATGTGTGCACAAAAAAGAAGAAAAATGTAAGATTGGTAAATGAAAGTGGAGGTAGGCAGGAAAGGATGAACTTTTTCTTTATTCATCTGTATCTTTATTTTTCATTTGCTTCAACAAGCACATATCACTTTTGTAAATTAAAAACTATGGGTAAGGACAATTTTAAACTGAAAACACACGTGTGCTCTCCCTCTCCTTCCAATAGCCTTCAACATCACTAAAATAAAGATTGCTATGGTTTTTATATGAGGCGTTCCTCAAAAGCTCCTGTGTCTGCAGGAATATTCAGAGGTGAAATGATTGAATTGTGAGAGCTGTGACCTAATCAGTCCATGCCAGTTTGAATGAACTGGGTGATAACTGTAGGCAGGTGTGGCGTAGCTGGAGGAGGGCTACTGCAGGCATGCCCCGGAAGGTGCATCTTCCCTGAGGTCTCTTCAGCCCTCTTGCTCTCTGCTTCCTGACCCCGCCCTGAGCTGAACAGCTTTCCTCCCTGGGGTCCTCACTCCATGAGGAGCTCTTATCTAGGGCCTTCTATGGACTGAGATTTCTGAAACTATGAACCCAAATAAACCTTTCCTCCTCTAAGTTGTTCATATCAAGTATTTTGGTCACAGCAGTGAAAAAGCTAAATAAAACAGAAATTAGTACTGAGAAGTAGGGTTGTTGTTATTAACTTGACCATGTGGTTCAGAAGCCTTTGGAAATGATTTTCTGGAGAAATTTTGATAAGTTTAGAGATGCAAACTGATGAGTCTTTAGAATGCTGTAAGCAGAGTTCAGTGATTCTGGTAGGCGTTCAGAAGACCAGAATGGGGACAGAATGTGGATAGTGCTCATGAGGTTTCAGAGGGCAATGGGATCTCTATTGGGAACTGGACTAGAGAATTTCATGCTATATGGTGGCAAAGAACTTGGCAACATTTTGCCCATGTCTTGAGACTTTGTGTAAGGCTGATAAATCAGGCAGAGGAAATTTCAAGGCAGTACAACATTCACTACATGGATGTTGCTGGCGGATTTCATCAGAAAATACGAGAATAAGGAGCAGAAGAGAGAGCTGAAGAATTTTAAAAAATCTGTAGTTTGTCCAGAAAAGTGCAAGTAAAGTTGGGGCCAAGAAAGGTGTGCTTATTGGGATTACAGCCCCTAAAGAGATGATAAGTACTTCACCTGAGCTAATAGGAAAATGCCTTAAAGGCATCTCAGGAATTTGCACAACCATACCCACAACAGGCTCTGGGGCACAGGAGGGAAAATTATTTTAAGAAGAGACCATGGGTGTGCCTGGTTTACACAGGAGGCCTTCCTAGTTCTTTAACCACCATGAGCTGCACAGGCAGTTGGAGGCCCCTGCAGCCACTCTTCCAGGTGACCCAGGTACTGTGTGAGCCAGTGGCAGATTTTGGCATCATCTATGGGGCACTGGTTCTGCAGGAATGCAGGATGCTGGAGTTAGGGGGTCACGGTGGCTCCCACAGAGATTTCAAAGGCAGGCCTAGGAGGTAAAAGTGTAGCAGGGTCAAAGTCTGAGGCAGCCCCTGAGAGAGCAATGCATGAAGCTGTGAAGATGAAGCCAAAGCTGGAATGGAGACCCTAGGAATTAAGAGTTTCCAGGATGTGGAACCATCTGCTGAGAAAAGATGTTGACTGCAGAGAGCCAGCATCGAAGAGAGCCCATATGTCCTACTGGCACAGGGGTGGGGCTGCTCAAATCTTCGGAAATAACATCCCACAGTCATGTGCCCTATGTGTATGGAGTTATTGGACTTTTTTGCCTGGCTGGGTTGTGTTTTGGTTTTGGCCCTATCCCATCTTTTTATGACCTTATTCCTCCCTGTTTCATTATGTATTGGATATAGGTTACTTGTTTTTTACTTTTGTAGGGGCTCACAGCAAAGAGTTTGCCTTGAGTTTCAGATGGGATTTTAGACGCGGACTTTTGGGCAATGCTAAACTGTTAAGAATACAGGACTCCTGGAGATGAACTAAATGCATTTTGCACTATGAGATTTACATGAGCTTTTGCGGGCCAGAAGCAGAATTTTACATTTTTTGTTTTGTTTTGTTGTTAAAGAGAGAGGGACAGTGAGAGGAAGAGAAACAATTTTATTTAGTTTTTCATGTGGCTTTCATTGCTCCAATACTTCGTTGTGTACGTGTTGCTGTGGTTCGAACATATGTCCTCACACATGCCAGGCAAGTGCCAAAAATGCTGAGCCAGCACTCTAGCCCCAGAACGTTATAGTTTTGATAATAGGTGTCCCCCAAAGGTCCCTAAAGTTCCTGTGTTAATGCAGAAATATTCAGAGATGAATGACAGAATTGTGATTGCTTTAAGTCCACCCTAGTTTGAATGGACTGGGTGGTAACTGTAGGCAGATGGGGTGTGGCTGGAGGAGGCGGGGCTCTGGGGACACACCCTGAAAGGCTACATCTTCCATGTGGCTCCTCCCTGCCCCTACTTGACCTTGTCTCCAGGGAGCAGCTTTCCTTCATTGCCTTTCCTCCATGACTGGCATTGTCACTTTGGGTCCACAGCTACGGACTCTGGGCCATCTATGGACCGAGACCTCTGAAACTGTGAGCCCTAAGTAAGCTTTTCTTCCTCTAAGCTGATCCTGTCAGGAATTTTGGTCAGAGATGAAAAAGCTAACTAAAACAAAAGCCGGCCTGAATGTGGTTTACCCAGATATACACAGCCAGCTCCTGCTGCTCTCTCCAGCCCCATTTGGGCCCCTCTCCTACTAGGCCTTTCTCTGTTCTGTGGTCACATTGACTCTATAGGGTCCTCAAAAAGAACAGGCGCATTTCCTGAAGGGGGTTTTGTTCATGCTGTTTTTTCTTCCTGCACTGTCCTTCCCCTTCCCCTTGTCCCCACCCTCTGCAAATCTGGCTGTTTCCAGTCTTCAGATCTTAACTTTCATGTCATGTTCCAGAAGGGTCTTTCTTCCCCCAGCTAGGTTAGGCACCCTCTCACTGCAGCCACTGCACTGACACTTGTTTGTTGCCTGCCTGTCCTCCTCAACATTGGGTAAGTCTCGTGAAGGTGGAGTCACACCTGGCTTTTTCAACCAATATTGCTCCAGATTCCAGCGCACTAACATTCGGTAAATAGTGCTCATGACTCATTTAGAAAGTAAAGAAGCTGACTGCTTTGACATGTGGCTAATTGGTCCATAAGTGGTCTGCCATGAAAAAGCAGGGGTCAGATCATAAAATCGACTGAGCTTAGAACATGGCTGTAATGTATGAGTTGTATGCTCTTTGGAAAAGGAAGTAACACTACCTCCTGCGAGGGTTAGCTGGTACCATAGCAGGTGCTCCACAACAGGCAGCTTTTATTATTACAGTGGTCTCCTTAAAGCTAGCTGAATTATACAGACATACAAATCTAGCTGCAGACTGAACCTCACAAGGTGGAACTTTAACTTTTTGTCCATGTATTTAAACACAGTAAGACCCTTATTATCAAAATATAAATTACAAACTAAAATTATGGTCAAATATACTTATAGAAAATTTGTAGCATACAGAAAAACTTGAGTTCAGAGAGGGAAGGAAAGAGAAAGGATTGCTTGAGGCAAGGGAGGAAATTCAACCTAAGACACTTTCCTAGGCCCTTAGTAGCATTCAGGGAGTTGTTCTCTAGCAAATTACATTTGCTTCCAGAGCCTACCTTAAAAATTGGCAGTTTTGGAGTTCCCATGGCTCTTTAGTTTCTTGCAAATACAGAATCAGGGGTTAATGGCTTATAAGACTACTGAACTAACGATATTCTGTAACCTAATCATAACTGTATTCTTCTGTTTTGATATGGGAGTGAGTGAAGAAACAAGGACATAGGATAAGACAACTGGAAGAAATTGGAAAATCCTAGTAAGGCAAAGATAAATATGAAGGAATACAATTCTATCAACTGTTACTTTTCTACTGCTGCTGTAAGCAAGTATTACAAATCTAGAGGCTTAAAGCAACATGTATTTATTCTCTTATAACTCTGGAGGTCAGGAATCCCCGAATGGGACATACTGGGCTAAAATCAAGGTGTTACAGGGGTTGCTTTCCTCCTGGAGGCTCTAGGGGAGAACGTTGCCTTGCCTTTTGCAGCCTCTAGAGCAAGTCCGTTTCCTGGTTCGTGGCCCCTTCTAGTCAGCATAGGTTGGCTCCAGCTTCTGCTTCTGTCACCGCATGTCCTCCTCTGACATGGACTCCCCTGCCTTCCTCTTTCTTTTATTAGAGCTCACTGTGATTATTTTGCACCCATCTGATAATCCAGAATAATTTCCCCATTTTAAGCTCCTTAATCAAACCCAGACTGCCCTTTACCACGTACGGTAACACATTCGCAGGCTCTGGGGATTAGGGTGAGAGCATTTTCAGGGAATCATTATTCTGCTTCCCACATGATTTTTAAGACTCATTAGATTAGGGTTAAATAACAGATATGTTCTCAGGTAACTTCGTCATTTACTTGCATTAAAAATATTGTTTTATTAGAATCACTATACATACTTTACCAGAGGTTTCATAAAATGAAAATGTCATTATCATGATTTTTGGGGGTCCCATGCCTAAAAGTGAATTTAGTTACAGCTTATAATACTTTCCCAATAAATATGTAAAAGATGTACAAGGTGAGTTCTCATAATCTTAACTGCTTGGGACAAGAAGAGTTTCAGATTATCTTTGCATTTTGAAATATGTGCATATACACAAGACCTAAGTATAAATGCAAAATTCATGTTTCATGTACACCTTTTTATACATATCCTTAAGGTAATTTTATACAATACTTTTCTGTACCTGTGTTTGACTACAACTAATCACATGAAGTCAAATGTGGAATCTGTCACATTGTGTGTCATTTGGGACTCGAAAAGTTTCATATTTCCATATTAGGGATATGATAATCTATTGTTTGTAAATGAGAAGATGAATTCAAATGTTCTCTTTCAGCTTTAAGATGTATGATTCTATGAAAAGATGGAAGTCCTTGACTCACAGACTTGTGTTAAATTTAAATTTTCTAGGTCTTTGTGAATGAAGAAATCAGATATGTCCATTTCTGTAACTGCTTTTTCATTCTTAAGTCTGGAACTTTAAAGGTATCCAGTTAAGTTTCATCTTTTGGTTTTAAGTCTGGAACTTTAAAGGTATCCAGTTAAGTTTCATCTTTTGGTTTCAACCCAGTTATAAACCAGTTGAAGTATGTGCAACCCTGACTCCCTTCGCTCACATTTAGTTATCCATTCACAACTTCACTGTGGATTTAAAACAATGTTGGTGATGCCCCAGTGAGGCCTTTGGTACGTGGCTGACCCTCAGTACCATCAGTTGACTCAAGTTTGGGAAACAAGGCGAGGATCCTGCCAGCTACTCTGTCGCTAACGTGAACTTGGACCACTCCTGTCCCTTTCTGCTTCGCTCCTTCACACCACGGGCGTTATTCTGGGCAGAAATTTTGCTTTGGTAGTGTAGACAAGGGAAGCCGCATGGGCAGCTGTGGCCTGGGACGGGTGCAAGCGGTGATCAGACAGGGGCTGCTTTGGTCACTCACGGCTGCAACACGCTGTCCCGGTAACGGCGGCGCTGGCAGGGCAGGACCCGGGGCCTGCTGGTGTAGGTGTAGGTGCTGGTGCCCATGGTCTGGGCGCTGCGCTCAGCCAGCGAGGAGCCCCTGTCCGGGGTCGGGCTGCCTCGCTTCCGGTGGAGCTTGGATTTGACGCAGCTGGGCGCTAAGGCGGCGTGGGAGCCGGAGAGGTGGAGGTAGTGCCAAGGGCAGGGTTGCCGCGAGGCGAGGTGCGGCGGCAGGCGGGGAGGCGGGCGGGAAGCGAGGCTGCCGGCGCGGGCGGCGTGAGCTACACTCGACTCGATCGGGGTAGCGCAGAGCCTGTATGCGGCGGCGGCACCGGTTGCCCAGCAACCCTGGGTTCCGCCTGGGGGCGGGCCCTCCAGGCAGTTCCGGCCGGCAGGTTCCCCGGGAAGGCCCGGGGCTAGGCACACTTCCGGCTCCTGACCCCGCCCACCCTGGGCCGGGACGCCGGGGCGCCTGCGCAGTGGTGGTTTCCCGGCCCAGGAGATTGGCATGGCTGCGTAGGCGAGGTTTCCCCGGGTCAGGGCAGGGGTCCCGGGCCGGCTTTGCGGTGCGGCCTGGCAGGGCTGGTGTCGGTGCCATTCTCGCACGCTCGTGGTCCTGCTCTTTCAGGGCCGTTCCCAGCGAGCTCCTCTGCGCCTTGGCGCTCCCGGCCGCCCCAGCGGTGACACGCCCTTGGCAGCCCGGCTGCCAGCTCTGTTACGTGCGGGGCGGGAGAAGGGCTTCCTGCAGTCCCCTCGGCAGGCCGCGCTGGCCGGGTACATATCCCCGCCTGCTTGCTCTGCGGTCGCCGAGTGCCTGCGCGACCGGGAACCCGCGGGCGCAGTGAGCGACCAGGGCGGCCTCACAGACGTGCAGCTTCCCGGACTGCAGCTTTGGAATGAGGTGGCGGGTTGTGGAGTCGGGAGAAATGCGCTGTCCGGCTGCTCCTTAATCCGTCAGGCCCCGGGACCTGAAGACGAACATCATGGGTTGGGTCTGCCCCTAGAAACGCAGGTGCTTCAGGTTGAGCGCTAGCGATGTTAATTTTGTAGGTGGTGTAAGTGAAGTATGTGCATACCTTGTGATAATTGCATTTGTAATTACACTTTCAGTTCCTCTTAACATTCGGGGAAGTTTGATGTTTATTTCTTCATTTTCCTCATCTGTAAAATGGGGGAAATAGACTTGATCTTTTAGGATTTGTTTTGAAGATTAAAAGCATTAATAAAGGAAAAGTACTTAGAACCATGCCTGGTAAATGTTGACTTTTCTCTGATTTGAAGTTTAAGGTCTAAAGAAGATGTGGATATTGTTTAACACTAACATAAAGGTGTATGGTAAATGCTACAAGTAAAAAAACTGCTGGAAGATCATGCTGATCACTTAATTTTGAGGAAATTTTGAAAGGACTAGAGGCAAAGTGGTGTTTAAATAACTAATAAGTGATAGTGTTTTGATGGTCCAGGATGCTGGATGAAAGCCTTTTCAGATTGGCTTGATCAGATTCAAAACCCCAAGGTGTACTTGGAGAACTCTAAGTGGGATGTTTAGGTGAATTGTAAAGATACTGTGGAAAGAACAGTTGGTACCATATCATGAAAACATTGAACTTTAGCTTCTCAGAAGGTCTTTTACTCCCAAGGAACAGAATAACACTTCCAATCAGCTGAAACAATAAAGGATTTATTATTTAGCTTAGGTTCAGAGATAGAGTACCTCCCAAGTTGGTAACTTGGGGGGTCTCAGCACACTGTCAGTGTTTTCCTGCCTTTACACTCTGTTCCCCTGGTCGATGTTAACAAGATAGCAATAGAAGTACATAGAATAGAAAGCAGAACAGAGCATCTTCTGTCTATTGGAAGTGTGTATACCTTGCCTGTAAACTACCAGGTAACCAGAATCACATATCATTGGTATAAGTTGGATTAGACTAGGGCCTCACGAGTTAGAGGCTTCTAAGAAGCACTTAACCATGAACAGGACAAAATTCTGTTAGGGTGCTGGGGCAAGGAAGAATGGGTACTGAGTGGGTACTCAATAGTACTATGCCACAGTTGGAATTTATGAAGAACTTGTTATCCACTAAAGGTTCTTGGATTGTTTTTATCCACTGTCTGTCTGTGTGTCTCCCTGTTCTGGTGCTGGGAATTAAACCCAGGGCAATGTGCGTGCCAGGGAAGCACGCTACCACTGAGCTATACCCCAGCACCTATTTCTCTTTTCATTCTGTTCTCAGGGCAATCTCATTCACATCTATGAATTCTAGTACCACTTTCATGCTCATGGGAGCCAAATAATTTAGCTTGAGCTTCCCCCTCAGGTGACACCTCTTTGATACCTGTGTTCTGGACAACTATCTTGGATGGTCTGAAACTAAGTGAATGATTCAATAGTTTTGAGTAAGTCCTATCTGCCAAGTGCTAACACCCCACTTCCTCTGCCCAATGCTACTGGGAATAGAGCAGTGAGAAAAACAGATTAAAATTCCTGCCTTCAGGGAATTTGCATTCTAGTGGAAGAATTCTAAAAACAAGACAAGTGAGTAAAATGCATGCCATACAGTCTTAAGAGTTAAGGAGAAAAATAAAACAGGGAAGAAGGCTGGGTCTTCAGGGGTGGACTTCACATTGGTCAGGGAAGATTGACTGAGACATGCAATTCCAGTGAAGAGGTGAAGGAATGAAGCCTGAGAGGCGGTTTGATGGAACCTTTCAGGTCAGAAAAGCAGGGGGAGTTCAAAGTACTAAGGCAGCCACACACCAGGCTTGCTGAAGGCTAAGGGACAGGGGGTCGTGCTGCAAAGTGGAGAGTGGCAGATGAAGCCCGCAATTAGGCCTTGATGAAGGTCGGTGCAGAGGCATCAACTTTTCCTCCTGGGTTAAAAGCCCTGGGAAGCTTTGGAGTAGAAGCTTGATAGAATCTGATTAATAGATACTTGCGCACCCTCCCTTTTCTCTAGTTGCTGGGTTGAGAAACTGAAGGAGGCTGAGGCAGTTACCTGGTACACCTGCCTCGGAGGGTTCTAACCACCAGGTGGAGGGCCTGGTGAAAAGTGCTTAGATCCTGGATCTGTTTTGAAGGTAGAAGCTGGACTGGATTTGGACATGAGAGAGAATACCAAAGATGACCCTAATGTGTTTGATTAAATGTTGGACATTGTGTAGAAAAAGCTGCATTGAGGTTCTGACTGATGTTATCTTTCCCCAGAGAGGCTTTATTTTATTCTGGCTGGAAGTTAACATATGAGCAGATGATCTTTAACCAAGTATTCAGACTTCATGAGGGCTGATCTTTCTCTGAATTGCCCTTATTCCAGAGCACAGGGGGTTTAACAGGTTCCCAGCTTTGGGTGATCCTAAACCCCATTTTTCTTTTTCTTTTTTGTATTCCCAACTCTGTGAGGTTGTTGAAAGATCTACTGAATTTATTTAGTCACTTAGTGACTGTTTGGTTTCTTGTTTGCCAGTGCCCTTCCAGCTTAGAATTCAGTGAATACCTCAAAGATGAAAAACCAAGCAAAATGTCAGGCTGTTTTCTCTGCTGTTACCCTGTGTCTGGGATCTTGTCACTTCAAATCCTGTTTGTTGTTCTCAACTCTGATTTTTATCTCCCCAGGTCTGAAAGTTTCCTGAAACCTGTAGGATGCTGCTTTTTCTTTTCCTTAAATGCTCTGCAGAAAAACTCCGCAAATGTCCCAAGGAGAAAAAGCAATGGGAAAGTTCCACACCACTTTATGTTTCTTTCCTTCCTGGGATCCCAGTCTATCATATCCTGACCTATTGATTGCTCTTCAGTATCTTCTCGTGTTGTGTTTTGTTTGATTTTTCAGGGAAATGTGCTCTGATTAAAGCTACTCAGTCATAGCTGGAGGCCACTCCAAAGTTGTTGACAGAGTACCTGGAAGAAGCATGGCCAGAAGCATTACAGGAAACACTGGAGAGGAATGGGTTTAGGGGGAGAGCATTAGAAGTTCAGTTTTGGGCACATTAAGCTTAAAAGAAATGTTAATCATTCAAGTGGAAAAAATTGTGTGGACAGGACATAGAGTCCAGAGTTTCAGGGGACTGGCCCAGAATAGAGATAAGGGTTTTTGACCCAATAGCAGGGAGATGGTATTTAAAGCCTTAAGACTTGAGATTGCAAAGGGAGCATACAAGAGAGATGAGCCCTTGCGTTATTCTAGTGCCTACAGGTCAGGAGGATGAGGAGTGACCCACAAAGGAGACAGAAAAGGTGTTGCCAAAGAGGTGAAAGAAAATGCAAAACGTCTGGTCCCCTGGGATTCAAGTGTTGAAAGTGTTTCAAGGAAAAGGGAGAAATCAGCCCCGTCCAGTCCAGTTCCTAGGACAGGCGAACAGAGAGGACGTAGGTGACCTGTGGCGTTATGGAGGAAAAAGCTCAATTACAACGGATTCAGAAGAGAGTGGGAGGAGAGAAATTTGTGTCTTAGGCGCTGGCAACAAATTTCAGCAAAGGAAAAGATGAAATGGGGTGGTAGCTAGAAGGAAATCCAGTCAAGAGTGGGTTTTGTGTTTTTTAATGGTAAAATTGTCTGTTGTGTATGTTTATAGGAGTGACTCAGTAGAGGGCAGAGTGGAGGATGTGGGAGAGAATTGGTGGAACAATGTAGGTAAGAAGGAGTGGGCTCTTATGCTCAAGATAGGGTGCGGACTTGCTTAGAAGCATGGACGGATCATCCACAGTAGAGGGAAAAGGTAAGTATGTGACCACAGATTGATGAGAATTTTAAAATTCCTTAATAACTAATGGGCACACATAAGCACATACATAATTTCACTTAGTTGTTATAATGACACCATGAGGTAGATTCTGAAATTCTCATTTAATTTATGATTGAAGTTTAGAGAAGTTAAATAAACTTAGCAAATGCATAAGCCAGTGAGTGACAGAAGCAAGACTTAAACCCTTGGTGGTTTGATCCTGACCCCTGTGCACTAAAGTTGCAGCTTCCAGTGCTCCTTATCTTCCCACCTCTGAACTTCCAGTTTCTTCCCTCTCGCATTCTTCCACCCTGTCCCCTTGGTGTCCATAGCCCAAACGCCACAAGGCGTTTCTTGATTTCAGTTGTTTCTTGATTCTGAAATCATTCGTTTCTGCATCCTTATTATTCTCAGCAGCCGTTGAGCTAATCATTCCAGCCCCGTGTAACTAGATTGGATCCGATGGAGCTGCAGAATGATCCAGCTGAAACGCAGCTCTGACCAAGCCAGTTCCCTCCTTCAGGGTTCCCAAAACCACCCTGCCTAATGAGTCCAGTCTCCTTAAGCCACACCACAGCCTGTCGCTCCCGGTCATTGCTCAAGGCTTCCTGCTTTCTGCCTTGTGCCTTTCGCTCAGCAGAGTCAGGCCCTTGAAGTCCCACTGCCGTATTTCTGTAGCAGTGTCTGTGCTTCTGCTTTCTCTCTGTCCCTTCTCCCAGGTCATTTTCTCCTTATCTTTTAAATCTCAACTCCTGTTTTCTCCAGAAAGACATTTCTGATTCCTGCAACTTGGGTTCCTGCAGTCCCTGGCCACGCTCTGGCTTTCACCATGTGTCTGTCGTTCATGGTGGTCTGTTAGCACGTTTGTCTGCACAGCAAGGACGGAGTGCCCTGTTGGTGTGGACAGCCCTGCCGCTAAGCTTCATGGCTGTTGAATGAACGAGTAGCACAGTTGACCTGTGGATGAGGAGAGGCAGCATCTCTTCCTTTAAAGTTGGAAAAAAGTGAGTGAATGACTTGGTTTTCCAAAATTTTGAAGTGTAGGTGAGAGGATGCAAGAGAAAACTTAGGACAGTTCACTATTGGACAGATAGCAAGCCGCTGCCCTATATGAGGCACTGTTGGAAGAGCTGGGGTAGACAGTACTGGGAAGCAGCACAGACCAGAGAATGAAAATGTTTGGGAATGATAGGAGCTATGATGAGGACAAAATGGGGTATTCTGGTAGGGTGTTCTGAGCGGTCACTTTAGAGTAAATGGTGGAAAAGGCCCGAGAAAGGAATCAAAGTCCCGCTGATGCAAGGAGGAACTGACCACATGGAGTTTGGGGGGACAGCAGTCCAGGCAGAGGGGGATAGCTGGGACACTGTGACTGAGAGAGGTGCAAGCCTGTCCCATTTTTTTTTTTTTTTTTTTAGAGAAGGACAGTGTGAGAGAGAGACAGACAGAGAGAATCAATTTTTATTGAGTTTTTCACATGGCTTTCCTTGCTCTGACACTCAGTTGTGTACGTGGCTGCTGGGGTTCAAACCCGTGCACTTGTGCATGCTGGGCAAGCGCCATAACCGCTGAGCCACTGCTCCAGCCCCAAGGAAAAGAAGGAGAATAGGGTGGCCCAAGGTGGAGTTTCAGGGGGAGGGGCTGGAGTCAAGCTTCTCGAGCATCTAGGGTGGCTAGGAGTCAAATCAGCAGAGCCTCATGGGATGGGGGAGGGGTTTGGATCAAGAGGAGCCATTCAGAAGCTTTAAGAGAAGATGACATGACCTGAGCCATGTTTACAAAGATTACCAATTGCTGCCTGAAGAATGGATCGTAGGGGCTGGAGTGATAGAGAGCTTGCCTGGCATGCACAAGGACCTGGGTTCAAACGCCAGCACCAGGTACACAACTAAATGTTGGAGGAACAAAGGCCAGATGGAAAAATAAACTTGATTCTCTCTTCCTTTCTCTCTTAAAAAAAAAAAAAAGAAAAAAGAAAGAATGGATTGTTAGAAGTGAAGAGCAAGATGCCTGTTTCGAAGGTGTAGTGGTGGCTTAGAGGAGGTGGCTTGAGCTGGGGGAGAGCAGGGAAAATAGACAGAAGAGACATGTTTGGGATTCTGTGGAGAGTGGGTTAAGGAAGCCTACTAATGGACAGGAGTGGGATGAGGAGTAGCAGGGTACAAGACGACCACAAAGGTTTTGGCTTGAGTAAAATGACACAATAAGGGTCGGAGTGGTGGCTTGGTGGTTGCAATGCTTACCTGGCATACACGAGGACGTGGGTTTGAACCCCAGCACCACATACACGATGGAGTGTCAGAGCAACAAAACCCACATGAAAAACTAAATAAAAATTGATCCTCTCTTTCTCACTGTCCCTCTCTCTCTTAAAAAAAAAAGACACAATAATATCATTCTCTGAGACAGTCAAGTGTTGAAGGAGTTCTGCACTGGAAATGTTGGCCTTAGGACGCTGTTGGGTATCCGGAGGCATATCTCAAGCCAGCAGGTGAGAGATGGAAGTCTGGAGTTCTGCATACCGGTTGGCGTAGAAGGAGAAACGTGGTACTTAGAGCATTTAGAGGCTCTGAAGACTTTAAAGGGAGAAGGGAGGCAGTGTGGTCTTGCTGAACCAAAGGTTTCAGGAACAGTGTGGTCAACATGGTCGAATATACTGAGAGGTTAAGGAAAAGGAGCTCTGGAAGCAACAATTGGCTTTGCCAACAGGGAGATCAACCGTGAACTTGAGTCTCAGCGCATGGATTAAAGTTTCACCACAAGGTGTCACTAATTCTTTGCTCTTTTTATTAAGTACAATAATGGCAGCACAGGTATATGTTGCATTAAGGAAATATTGTATTTTTTTTTCTTTTAAAGAGAGAGGGACAGTGAGGGAGATAGAAAGAGAGAATCAATTTTATTTAGTTATTCATGTGGCTTTTGTTGCTCTGACACTCCGTTGTGTATGTGGTGCTGGAGTTCGAACCCACGTCTTTGCGCATGCCAGCAAGTGCCATACCCACCGAGCCATCCCCCCTGGCCCCAGGAAATACTGTTTTTAAAAACTCACTTTTACAAAGTAGGTCACTGGGGAGGAATTATCCACGTTGCGGAGGGGTTTCCTTTCCAGAGCCAGAGTCTTGCCTCTCTGATGATCTGCACGAGGGACAGGTGATATTTTGAATTTCCCCAGTGGAAGGTCAGGCTTCTGGATTTACAGTAAGAATTCAGTTCAGCTCTTGGTTTGTACTGGCTAGATGTGTGACCTCAGGCAAAATTCAAATTGTATTCTTTTGTTTTATTTTATTGCTTGTTATTTTAAAACCAGATAGTGAATGCTTCCCTACTCCTCTTACTGAATGATCTTTGTGTGTCCGAAGATAGTGGAACAGTATTTAGAAAAGTAAGAAGCACTATGTAAATGAAAGAAATGGAAGACTGAAACTTCATTTAAACCTTATTTATAACACTATTTATTTTTTTAAAGAGAGAGGGAGAGAGTGAGAAAGGGAGAGAGAGAATCAATTTCACTTATGTTTTCATCTGGCCTTTGTTTCTCTGACACTTAACTGCCTATGTGGTGCTGGGGTTTGAATCCGGGGCCTTGGGCATGTTATTTATGCCCAACCTCATAGTAATGCATATATTACCTAATCAGAGCTGTAACATGTGGACTCTCAGCTGCTTATATTAGAGACCTCGTTGGCAACAGGGGATTCCTTGGGGTTCGTGGGGTAGCTCCTGTGCCTCCAGGAATGGCAGTGTTGTGGGTGGGCTGCAGGCAGTGCTGGAGTCAGGGACTTGAATAGCACTGTGTGAACCCCTTTGTTCTCTCCAGCCGGTGCCTTTATTTGTTTTGGTCCAGCTTGCTTTATTCACCTACCGGGGAACATTCTGATATTATGAAGGTCGTAAGGACATCCAGAAGACAACAGCTCACAGGATGAGGAGGTGAGAAGCCAGGGCTGGAGAAGTAGAGGCTATAGTATTGTCTTGATTTTGGTGCAGAGAATACGAATTTTGCATTTATGAAAGCCCTTGTCAGTTGATACTAACCTTCAATATTTAAAAAAATAGAACTCAGGTGCTCAAAAGCAGTCTAATATATTTGTATCTGCATGTCTTCATTTTCTTAAGTTTGACAGTATTTTTGTCTTTTCCTTCAAAAGGTTAAGTTATAAAAGATTTAGATAAATGGATAGATGAACCTAATTTAAAATAAATTTAAAAATAAAATAAATCAAAGATTAAAAATTGAAAGATTACCCAAGAGAAGGCTAGGCATAATTTTTCACAAAAGAAATTGTAATGAAAAACTTTTTACAATGATATTCCTTTAAAATACATTTTTTTTTTTTTAAAGAGAGAGGGACAGTGAGAGAGACAGAGAAAGAGAGAAACAACTTTATTTAGTTTTTCACATGGCCTTAGTTGCTCCAACACTCAGTTGTGTACGTGGTGCTGGGGTTTGAACCTGGGTCCTTGTGCTTGCCAGGCAAGCGCCAAAACCGCTGAGCCACCGCTCCAGCCCTAAAATACATTTTGACATGGAAAGCTGAAGCAGAAGGATCCTAAGTTCAATGCCAGCCTCAGCAACTTAGCGAGGCCCTGAGTAATTTAGTGAAAAAAAAAAAAGTGTTGGGGATGTCCCTCAATGGTTAAGCACCCCTGGGTTCCATCCCTGGTAAAAAAAATTCTTATATGAAATATGTATTAGTTTTAGAACCTTTAATCTTATATAATTGTTCAGGAATATATGTATTGCATTATTATGAGGCATAATATATGCTATATTTAACTACTTTTAACTCCGCCAGATATGTTAATTGTTTATAACTAAAACAATCTTAAGTAGAAGTATTTGTTTTAGAGAGAGAGGGACAGTGAGAGAGAGAGAAAGAATCAATTTTATTTAGTTTTTCAGGTGGCTTTCGTTGCTCCAACACTTTGTTGTGTACATGGTGCTGGGGTTCAAACCTGCATCCTTGTGCATGCCAGGCAAGCACTGTAACCACGGAGCCACCACTCCAGCCCCAAGTAGAACTATTAATAAATGTTTTTTTCCTGTATATGCATTAATGAATCCTAAGTCATGTTAGTTACCTGTGAGATCTCATCTAAAACCAAATTTTCTTAACCTGAATTCCCTTACTAGGAATCAGAAGTAAGTCTTTACAAACTTGCCTACATTGAATGAGTAGAGGATCTTCTCCAGGACTGGGATTATATTGAAATCCAGGAGATGGAGACACTGTGACAGTTAAGTCCTGACTGCCAAAAGAAAAGCATCCTGGGGCTGGAGCGGTGGCTCAGAGGTTTCGGCACTTGTTTTGCATGCACAAGGACATGGGTTCAAACCCCAGCACCATGTTCACAACGAAGTGTCAGCAACGAAAGCCATATGAAAAACTAAATAAAATTGATTCTGTCTCTCACTGCCCCTGTCTCTCTTAAAAAAAAAAAAAAAGAAAGAAAAGAAAAGCATCTCAATGTAGAGATGTTCCCCTGCCCGGGAGGCGGGTGTGTCCCCCCTTTCCCTTCACGCGGCTAACTTGATGTCAGCAAACACTGGAAGCTCAGGTAGGCCGTGCATCGTGGCATATGACTGCTTGTGAATATTGAATTTTAGGTCTCGTCAGTTAGAAACGCAATATAACATATGTGACTTGACTAGGGCTCCTACAGTGCGTTCGAGGACACTGGCCAACATCTTCCAGTGTGTCCTCATCCCTGGAACCTGTTGAAGAACTCAGGGCTTGAGACCCCTGGTTTAATTAAAGGCACAGACTGAAGCTGGAATTTCTTCCGAGTTCTAACTAAAGGCGCAGGCAGCAGGGGTAGGGCCCGTCCCTTTTCGGGTGCGTCCCTTTTTGCAAGGGCACAGTGGGTGGAAGCAAGGGGAGTGGGGGGCGATAGCTTAGTTCTGCAGAGAAGTCTTCTAAAGGAAACCGACCATACACCCAGGTAGACAGAGGCCACGGGCAATTGCACATGTGTCTGTTGGCAAGCACTGGGTCTGGGTTGATTTCCTTTGTTGGAGGATGAGGGTTAGGAGGAACAGGAGGCTGAGGAAGAGGAGAAACTGGGCTTGTAAAAAGCAGTGTGGTACAGGAGGAAGGGAGGGTGCTTTTGTTCTTTTTTTTTTTTTTTAAGATTTTAAGACAGGGTCTCGCTAAGTTGCTTAGGGCCTCACTAAGTTGCTGAGGCTGGCTTTGAACTTGTGATCCTCCTGCCTCAGCCTCCTGAGCTGCTGGGGAGGGAGGGTATGCCACTGTGCCAGGCTTTTATTTTTGCATGATGCTGGGGACTGAACCTAGGGCATTTTACCGCTGAGCCACATCCTCATCCCTTTTTATTTTTTATTTTGAGACAGGATCTCGCTAAGTTACGCAGGCTGGCCTTGAATGTGCAATCATCCCGGCTCTAGCTCCCAAGCTGCTGAGATTAGAGGCATGTATCATGAACCTGAGAGAGCTTGCATTTGAGCAGTCAGCCCAAGACATTTCTAAAAGTGAAACTCTGAGTCTTTCCTAAGGAGGCCTTTGGTACCGACTGTGAGTAAGCAGAGAGCCACAAAGAGAAGAATTCTTAAGATCGAAAAAGACAACTGGATGTGACAGGGGGTGATGTTGTAGGTAAAATCAATTTTTGGGTGCCTGGAGTTTTACTGAGGGCTGAGGATGAGATGGTTCTTGTCCTCACAGTCCAGTGAGTACCTGACCCGGGAGCAGGCACCCCTGGCCTGCCGTGTGCAGTAGCAGGTCGGCAGGGTGCAGCGGCAGCACGAGGATCCCCAGCCACGCCAGGCGCTGTGGCAGATTCCTGTGTGCCAGGGGCCTCCGCCCAGACCACGGGAAGGCAGGGGTTGGCTGGAGGAGGCATGGTGGGGCAGGGGTGTTCTGGACCAAGGATACCCCGTGTGTGAAGCCACAGAGGTGAGAAAAGCCCAGAATTCTGAGAAACTGACAGAATTTCATGGTATCTCAATCGGAACACGAGTCAGGGAATGTTAAAAAAGAAGTGGTGGAGAAGAAATTAAAGACACAGCTACAGAATTCCAACCCACACAGAGAAGTTGTTGAATGTCAAATCGTGATTTAAAGAACCAACCTGAGAAATGTTCCCAGAATGTAGAGGAAAGGATCCAAAATATTGACCGAGTGTGAAGAAGACCACAGATAAACAGGAGAAGGGGTAATGATTCACCCGAAGAATCTTAGGTATTTCTTTTTTTCGTTTTTCTTTTCTTTTCTTTCTTTTTTTTTTTTTAGAGAGACAGTTATTCTTTTTTTAAATTTTTCATCTGTTGTTTTTTTCCTCCAATTACTTGTGTGCGTGGTGCTGGGATGGAACTCAGGTCCTCACGCGTGCCAGGCAAGCGCTCTACCGCTGAGCCACCTCTCCAGCTCCAACCTCAGGTGTTTCCATGGGAAAATATAAAACAATTGAAGACCTCAGCAAACAAGTATTTCCTGAGTACTTGAATCCACAGATGGAAAGCATGCACCTCGTTTAAGGGAAGCTGTTTCAGTCAGCTCTGCATTGCTGTGACCAAAATGCCTGACAAGAACAATTTAGAGGAGAGGGTATTTGAGACTCGCAGTTTTAGACGTCTCAGCCCAGTTTTAGACATCTCAGCCCATAGGCAGTGAGTCCATGGCTCTGGGCCCAAGGTGAGGCAACACATCACCGTGGAAGCTGGTCAGCTCATAGTGGGGTCAGGAAGAGAGAAAGAGAGTGGGGTAAAGGGGCCACAGGGAAGATGAGCCCCTCCTAGGACCACCCCGCTGACCCACCTCCTCCAGCCAGCCCACCTGCCCACAGTTACCACTCAGTCCGTTCAAACAGGGATGGACTGATTGGGTTACAGTCTTACACTCCCATCATTTCACCTCTGAACATTCCTGCTTTAACCCAGGAGCTTTAGGGGGACACCTATATCCAAACCATAACAGAGCTAATGGCAATATTTGTTTATGAAAAGGACACAAGAATCAAATTTTACAAGTATTCAGGCATAAAGAAGCAAGTGATCTACACAGAAGCAAAAATTGGAAGATGATTAACAGCATCTAATAGGGCTTATAGGGGGACTATTGGGAAAACCTTACACCCAGCTAAGTCTGTTGACCTTCAAGGCATCAGCATCTGCTTTCAGTCTGGCAAGGCCCTGCATACACCCTTCTGTCCCTTCATCAGCAAATGCGCTCTTGAAGACTTCTATCACCCAAAAGAGCAGTGGAAATGGAACACACAGTAATGGAGTTATCACAGTCCACAAAGCCTTGTAAGGCCGAAGTTTATTCGCTTTGGACACAAACACAGGTCTCTGATTGGCCCCCATGTGGTCTGGTCTGTTCTGCAGCCCAGGGTGAGGTGGGGTCTGCAGAATATCCCTGCAGCTCCTCTTGAAGTTCCTCTTGTTTCCCAGAAAATGTATTTCTTGCATCATAGGTTTTACCTCCTGTTTCAGAAGAAAAGTCATTTTTGATGGCCACTTACAATTCACCTGGTTCCTGTATTTGTTAACTTTAGCTCAGAGATCTGCATGGTTAAGAAGAACCGAATACATTCTCACAGCTTGACTTGTACAATGCAGCATGTTGATCAGTTTCTTTAACTAGAGCTGCGTGTATTTTCTGCATCTCCAACACTCTACTTTTTAGTTTATTTCTAGTATTTTTAGTTGGGCAAGACTAGTAAAACATGTCTTAGTAGCCATTGGGTCAGTAAGCCTCATTTTTTTTTTTTAAAGAGAGAGGAACAGTAAGAGAGAGAGAGAGAGAGAATCAATTTTATTTCATTTTTCATGTGGCTTTCATTGCTTGGACAGTTCGTTGTGTACGTGGTGCTGGGATTTGAACTCTCATCCTTGTGCATGCCAGGCAAGCGTTGTAACTGCTAACCACTGCTCCAACCCCCAGTAAGTCTCCCTTTATCCTGTCTTCCACCTGTGTGTTCTTGGGGCACCGATGGTTGAGCTCAGCATATTCATCATGCACATACAATGCTAATGTTTAGAAATGTAGCTCATCTGTTTTTTGTTTCCTAAAATCTCAGAATCAGAGAATTTATCATTTCCATTTGATCTAAGAAGGTAATGACTCAATTCAGTAAGCGATATGTTTTTAAAAGCACAGAAAAAAAGTCTAAGAATCTTAGTATTTCTAGTTGTTATTGCTGTGTAAATAGCTCCACCCCCCACACCATTCATGGCTTAAATGATGTACTAGGATTCATCACAGAAAAGAAACAGTAGTATATGTGTGTGTCTATGTATAGGTGATTTTTTAAAATCAAGAATCAGCTTATCTGATTATAGAAAGTGAGAAGACGCTGATCCGCATCCGCAGGTTGGAGACTTGGGAAAGCTGGTGGTGTAGCTCCAGATGAGAGCAGGACTGAAAACCAGGAGCAGTGATGTGTAACTCCCAGTCCAAGGGTGGGGGAAGACTGATGTCCATGCGGTCAGCCAGAGGGCACGAATTCTCCTTCACCCCATCTTTTGTTCTCTTTAGCCTTCAGTGGATTGGATGAGGCCCATCCGTGCTGGGGAGGGAAATCGGCTGTACTTGGTCGGATTCAAATAGTAATCTTATCTAGAAACACCCTCACAGACACACCTAGAATAATGTTTATCCAAATATCTGGGCACCCTGTGGCCTAGTCAAGTGGACACATAAAATTAGTGTCATACTTAATAACCATTGTATTGTGCTCATGGGTTCTGTGGTTGTAGAATTTCACAGGGCCCAGTGGGAATGGTTTGTCTTGACTCCATGATGTCTGGGACCTCAGGTCAGTAAGACTCAAGCTGGGGAAGACTTGATAGCTGGGGACTGAAAATATCTGGAATCTTTCATTCCTTGTCTGATGCCTGAGCCACGATGACTTGAGTGTTAGGACCACTGGGCAAAGTAGCTGCCAACTCAGGGAAAGAGGACAAAGCCCCAGCTTCAGTGGAAGGAATGTTGTGGCTGTATTTTCAAGACCACCTAAGAACAAGCTGGCTCCTAGGTTTTGGGTTGGTATTATGTGTTGAGTTGGGTCCCCCACTCCACCTTCATATTGTGGAAGTTCTAATTCCCAAGCCCCTCAAATGCAACCTTATTTGGAAATAGGGTCTTTGAAAAGCCTAAGTAGTGAAGACAGAATGAAGATACTGGCGTGGGGAGGACCTTTAATTCAGTATGACTGGTATCTGTCTAAGAAGCGGAAATTCACACACAGTAGGACCCAGACCTGTCCCGGGAGCAACTCCAGGGGAAGATGAAGGTGGAGATTAGGGAAGTGCTCTATGAGCCAAGGGCGCCACTCGCCAGCGCACCACCAGGAGCTAGGGAGAAGCGATGGTGGAACCCTCCCCCACTGTCCTCAGAGGCCCCGACCAACCCTGCCAGCACCTTGACCTTGGATTTCCAGCCGCCAGAACTGCCCGATGATAAATTTCCATTGTTTAAGCCACCCAGTCTGTAGTACTTTGCTACAGCAACCCTAGAAAATGAATATAGGTGGCTGTAAGGTCATTATTTATGCTTTTTAATATTTTTCATATTTTTGACAGGGGACACATGCTTCTTTAATAATGAGAGAAGTAAGGTTGATTTCATATAATGCTTTCAATAAAACATGGAAATATATCAAAGCCTTGCTGTGGCTGTGTCAGGGATGTGTTTTATCCCTTCTGCTTCCTGCACTTTAACCTTCTCTTTAACGGGTGCGTGTTACTTTTCTTAGAGTGATGAAAGGAAGGCTGGAGCAAGCTTCGAGGGACAGTGGACAGGGCCAGGGCCTCAGTGGCTTGCCCTTGTTCTGCCGTGCTGCTCGGCTGCTCTGAGCCTCTTTCCTGTGTGTGGCAGGGGAAACTAGGGACAAAGGAGCCAGCACAGGTGGACCGAGGCAAAGTGCCTGCTGCACCCTGGTCTGGTGCCTCCTTCTCCACCACGTGCTTGGCAATCTGTCATGGGGCTTATGGGCTTCGTAGAAGACTTGATTTCTTTAAGGGTTCAGACATGTTCTTTTCAATATTTTTTTGGAGGGGGAGGGAGAGAGAGAAAGGGATAATCCATTTTATTTATTTTTCCATCTGGCCTTTGTTTCTCAGACACTTAGTTGTGTTTGTGGTGCTTGGGTTTGAACCTTGTGCATGCCAGGCAAGTGCTCCAACCACTGAGCCACTGCTCCAGCACCCCCCTCAATGATTGCTAATGGAAGACCAAAGGTTTAAAAGACAAGGGAGCCTGGAGGTGGCTCATCTTGTGGAGCTAGGGCTCAGGGCCTTTCGCTTCCACAGGCCCTGCTAAGGCTTTGGGAAGCTCCCAAAAGGGATCCAGGTGCTCTCGTGGCTTTGTAAAATCTGCACAAGGTATTTTGGTATGATCAGTTAAGACTTATGTCTCGTTCCACCCTGACTTCCTCTCCTGTTGGAAGGCTTTGGAGGAAGTGGCCGTGGGGATTTTAGGACTGGGCTAAGGGAAGGAAAGTTGACTTCTGGGTATATGTGGTTTGGGTTCTTTGTATGTCTTAGTCCCTGTGGGATGCTATAACAAAATGCCACACATTGGGTGGCTTGTAACAACAGAAACCTATTTTGCCCCATTCTGGAGGTTCGGAAGTTCAATGTGAAGGCACTGGCAGATTTGGTGTCTGTAAGGACTCCTTTTCTGCTTCATCCAAGGTGCTTCTCCCCTGTGTCTTACCATGAAGAACAGGATGAGAGGTCATTCTCGGGTCTCTTTCCTAAAGTGCTGATTCCTGTTGATCTAATCGCCTCCCCAAAGCCCCACCTCCCACTAGCATCCCCTTGGGGATTTCAGCCTCTGAACTTTGGGGCAACACAGACCACAGCAGAAGGATTTCTTTCTGTGCTGTGCAGTCACTTCCTTGACTGCCCTAGGGTGGGAGAGATTCCAGCTGGCCACTGCCTGCCTCTCTGGCTTGCAACTCATACTGTTGTAAGAACGCTTTCCACTGTTTATCGTTGGCAGTCTGTGTATAGTGGAGGAACGAGGTTTGTAACAGGTGGAGCCAGGAGGTAGTCTGTGGACTTTGTTTTTTTTTCTTTCCAGATTTTACATTTCCTTTATGTAAAATATGTGAAAGAGTTTTCTCCAAATTTGACAACAATCTCAAAAATTTTACACGGCTACTGTTAAAAGGAACACCAAACTTTAATCAAGCTAAAAGAAAAACACCTGTCATTCTTTCCGTAGGAAATTTTTTTTTAAAGAGAGAGAGGAACAGTGAGAGACAGAGAAAATCCATTTATTTAGCTTTTCACATGGCTTTCATTGCTTTGAGACTTTGTTGTGTACATGGTGTTGGAATTCAAACCCTCGTCCTTGTGCATGCCAGGCAAGCGCCATAACCACTGAGACACCTTTTCTGCCCCATAGAAAATACTTTTAAATCTTTATTTTTTGAACAAATAATTTAAAGCCTATGCAGTCAAAAAATGTAGAAAAAGGAGAACTTGAGAAATATGCCACGCAGTTAATAAAAATGTGTGAATGTGTGATTAGGAGGGTTTATTTGTGTTATTTATCAGTTTTAGTAAATTTATAATTTGTGATTTTCTCATTCTAAATATTTGAGTTCATGATTAGATTTGTATTTGTAAGCTTGCTTTTTTTTTTTAAATAGAGAAACTCCCAAAGTATATAAATATCAGGGCCTCAAAATTTTATTCTGGGGCTGGACCGGTGGCTCAGTGGTTATAACACTTGCCTGGCATGTGCGAGGGTGTGGGTTCAAACCCCAGCACTGTGTATACAATGAAGTGTCAGAGCAACAAAAACCAGGTGAAAAACTAAATAAAGTTGATTCTTTCTCTCACTGTCCTTTTCTCTTAAAAAAAAACCCAAAAAAACAACAACCTCATTCTGACCTGAAGGAACGTAGCTTTCAGATTGATTCTTGTTCTTCTGCCAAGTTCTTATTTTAGTCTGATGCTAATACTCAGAATTACAGACTCTCTATTTTTCCATTTCCTACAGAAGAACTCAGAACCAGAGAGGATATTTACTGATCGTGTCCTTTGATCTACGAGGTTTTGGTGGCTCCAGCCCGAGTTTGAGGACGCTCACTGTTCACACTCAGAGTAAAACCATGATTCAGAGTGTGAACAAAGGGCTCTCATTTTCCTGGGAAATTTTCAATATAAAAATACACCGTGCTTTTGAATAAAAAGTAAATTTTAAAGCCAATGAATGGAAATTTCTTGTAAGAAAAATATATATTAAAAAACCCCTAACCCTTTCTAATTCTTGAAAATGAGAGTTGTTTTTGTCAAATGTTCTGAGACCCGAACACAGTTTAGGAATTGACCTTGGCAGGTCATGGCAGTGCCTGTGATTCTGAGTTCCACCCCGTGCGGCCCCTCCACAACTCTCCTTCCAACTCACATGCTGTTTACAAACACAGCTTAAAAACACAGGAAGCATGCTCGTGGTAACAGAACCACTTCAGCACATTTGAGACTTTAATTTAAAGCCAGGTGTTTCTTTGCCTTTGACTCTGATCAAACATAAGCTTTACTCATTTTGAAGAACTGTTGTTTGAAAAAGGCGTCAGGTCTGTCGAAGATAACAGATTTATTGCAGAGAAAACATAAAATCAGAATCCATCCTTGAGTATTTCCCCAGCTCCCCACTCCGGCAGGCAGTTAAAGGGCCGGTTTTCAGAATAGGGCGCCCTAGGTTGAAGTAGCAGCTTCCTCTCTGTTTAGCAGTGGGACCTTGGGCAAGTTACTTAATCTCTACCACCACGTGGACGTTAGAATTCATCTCAGGAAGTTGTGAGAATGAAATGAATTAGCAGTAAATTAAAAACAAAACCATAAACAACACAGCCCCCCTCGTCTAGTTATAGTGCCTAAGTGAGGCCTTGCGCCAGCTTCTGAGGACTGCAGAATCTGGCACCGGGCACCCAGAAGGAGTCACAGGAAAGGGTTAAACTGAGGACCTTCGGGCGAATCCTGACGGAAGGGGGATGAGTGATACTAGTTTGGGGAGATTCCAGTTCTCAGAAAGTTTTTCAGAAAGCTGAGGCGTAAGTAGATGAAATACATTCAAGGAATCACCCTCCTATTTTCTCGGTTGAATTAAAGAGCACATGTTCATTTCTTTCTTTGTTCTTTCATTCATTAAGCAGATATATAATGAGCACTTAGCATGTGTCAGGAAGTTTTTCAGTCCCAGGGAATACAAAGAGGAACGACACCCTTAAAGAAATGACAGTGAGCTGGGTGCAGTGGCCACACGTGTAATCCCAGCAGCTCAGGAGGCTGAGGCAGGAGAATTCCAAGTTCAAAGCCAGCCTCAGAATTTAGTGAGGCTCTAAGCAATTTAGTGAGAGCCTGTCTCAAAATAAAAAAATGAAAAGGACAGGGGATGTGGCTCAGTGGTTAAGCACCCTTGGGTTCAATCTCTACACCGCCCCCCCCTCCAAGAAAAAGTTGCAGTCTACTTGGGGGAGGGGCCTGGAAACAGTGATGTTAAAATGTGGGGTCCAAAGGAGGAACAGAGGGGAGGGACAGTGAGTTTTCAGGGGTTTCTTGAGGTGACTGACCGCATGCAGAGGGGGTGGGGGGAGCCCAGAATGGGGAGACGTCCCAGATAGGGAGCCAGGCTGTCCCAGGGCACAGCTGTGTTTTAGCTTTGCATGTGTGTGGGAGCTGCATTAGGGTGACAGCTGTGTACAAGGGACAAGAGGACACCTGGAATAGTGGGCTGCAGAGGGAGGTAGGCAGGGTTAAGTGAGGGAAGGCCTGGCCCACCCTGCCTCTGTGTAAAGACTAACGATCACATGGGGAAGGACATTGGTGGTGATGGGGACTTTTTTTTTTTTTTAGTTTTTTAAGAGAGAGGGACAGTAAACAAACAAAAAAAAAAAAGAAAAGAAAAGAAAAAGAGAGGGACAGTGAGAGAGAAAGAGAAAGAATAAATTTTATTTAGTTTTTCATGTAGCTTTCATTGATCGGACACTTCATTGTGTACGTGGTGCTGGGGTCCTCACACATGCCAGGCAAGCACTGTAACCCCTGGGCCACCACTCCAGCCCCTATTGGTGACTTCTGGAGTGGAAAGCCTGGACAGCCAGGCTGAGGGCAGGTTTGAAATTTAGGAGAGATGTGATGAAAGTGGGGTGTGGAAGATGTGGCTTCGGATTATTATCACACCATGTAAGCTGCCCGGGGAAGACGGCCAAGGCAGGGTATTAAATGAGCTATTTTACAAGTCTGAGCCCTGGGTGATATGGTGCTCCACCAGTAAGGTGTGGCTTGAACTTTGCCTGCTTTCTAGTTCTCTAGTCTCTAGGAATGGCTGGAAATTTTGGAAAATTATTCTCTTCTAGGAGACTAGATAGACACCAGGGTCCACAAATTGGACTTGAAACCTGACTCAGATAACCTGCTTAAAAACGGATGTAATAGGAGGAATCGCACACATGCAAATGAACACCTGTGAAAATTCTTCAGCAAGAACTGCTGGAATTAGCAACACCGCATTAGCGATGTGGCAGGGGATCCTTTTCTGAGGCTAGATGCCCAGTTTTATAGATCACTTTGCTGCTTGGAATCTGCTGTAATGTTTGTTGAGCAGACAATTCTTTCTGCTTGCGAATCCTGGAAGCTGTGAATTTAGATTGTATGCATCTCAACGTGCCATGAAGCCTGTGGAGACTTGCTGTCCTTTGAAGAATTCAGACATCTAAGTTTTGTCAAGTAAAATTATCCTTAGGAACTATATGCGTACAATTCAAGTGTCACACCACCAGCTAGGTTGGCCGAAAATCTAGAGATAGGCTGTTTCTCATTTTAATCACAACAAAACCCTGTAATGTTTTGAAACAAATCCATGGATGAAAATAATTTGGGGGGCTGGAGCAGCGGCTCGGTAGTTACGGTGCTTGCTTGGCATGTGTGAATACACGGGTTCAAACCCCAGCACCCACGTATACAACCAAGTGTCAGAGCAACGAGAGCCATGTGAAAAACTCAATAAAAATTGATTCTCTCTCTCTCTCTCTCTCTCTCTCTCTCACTGTCCTTCTCTCTTAAAAAAAAAAAGAAAGAAACTAATTTGGGTCATCAGAAAATGATGAGAAGGTTATCCTATGACCTGACAGCTTTACGTGTTGCTCTTTTGGAAACTGTCCAGTTTCTACATGTCTAAACAACTCCTTGTAATACATTTAACGTGCCAAAATAATTGCCCTAAAAATGGTCACATTTTGTCTTTTTTTTTTTTTTTAAACAGAGGGACAGTGATAGAGACAGAGAGGAACAATTTTATTTAGTTTTCATATGCTCCAACACTTAGTTGCTTATGTGGTGCTGGGATTTGAACTTCGTCCTCGTGCTTGACAGGCAAGCACCAAAACTGCTGAGCCACTGCCCCAGCCCCATATTTTGTCTTTTTAATAAGCCCATCAGTGGGCAGGGACACCCACCATGGCTGAGGACTCTTAACTAGGTGTTGCAGATAGGGTGGAAAAGGAGACATGCACCCAGGGGCATGGTTAGTAGGCTCCAGATAGGCCGGGCCTCCCACAGATAGCACTGTTGACTCTGGAGAAAACACCCCCCAAATTCACTACCTAAGGGATTTGAGGAATGAGCAAAAGCAAGCAGAGGGGAGCTGAATCCTGGAGGAGATGGTAAGCTTCCTACTTTTAGTTTTGGACAAAGTGTTGGCCATGGTCACAAAATATGCATGGGTGGCTTAACACCAATGGAAAAGGCTACCATCTTCCTGATTGGAAGAATCAGGGACTGGAGCCTGGAGCAACTGTAGCCTCAGGAGTTAAGAAGGAGACTTTGAAGGGACAGAGTCAGAGAAGAGGTGACCTCAGTTCTGTGTCTGAACTCTTGCAGGTTTCTAGCTGTCTCATGAATCACATATGTACAAGGCAGTTTTAAAGCAGTTTGCAGGTAAGATTTAGAGTTTTGAACTGAGACCTGACTTGGCACCCACTGCAGGAGAGACCGAATTTGCAATTTAAATATAACCAGGTGGGGCTGGAGTGGTGGCTTGGCAGTTATGGCGCTTGCCTGGCATGTTCGAGCATGCAAGTTCAAACCCCAGCACCATGTACACAACAAAGTGTTGGAGGAATGAAGGTCACATGAAAAATTACATAAAAATTGCTCCTCTCTTTCTCCTCTCTCACTGTCCCTCTTCCTTTTTTTTTAAATAATCAGGTGAACTGCTCATTAAAACAAAAAACCAACAATTTTTGAATGAATACAACAGAATTTAGAATCTTGATTACACAATGTCTAGAATAAAATCCTAAACTACTCTAAATATAAAAGACCAGGAAATTATGACCTCTTGTCAATAGAGACTTTATAGAAAAGGAAATTATAGACTACTCTTCCTCATGTAAAAACCCTTAACAAAATTTTAGCAGATCAAATCCAATGATACATTGTTGAGAATGTTAAAGTAATTTATTCAACATAATACATCATAAAGTATATAAAGTGTATATCATAAATAATACACATTAAAGTTTATTCCAGGAATTCAAGGTTGGTTTAACTTTAATATGTCAGTTGTAATTCACCACATTATCAGGCTAAAGAGGAAAACCTACCTGATAATTTTCATATTCATAGACGAAGTACAATAAAGTTCAACATTCATTCATATAAAAATGTGTTGAACTAAGATTAAGTAAAGGTACATTTTCAAACTCATAAAGAGACTTATTTAAAAATCTATAGCCGGCATCATATAAAGGTGAAATACTAAATAATATTCTACTAAAATCAGGAAAAAAGGCAAATTTTCACCATTTCTACTCAATATTAAATCGGAGTCCTAGCCATTGCAATAAAGGAAGAAAAAGAAATAAAATGACCAAGATTGGAAAGGAGGAAGCAAAGCTATCTGTACTTACAGATTATATGACTATTATTTTTTTTTTAAGGAAGCGGGACAGTGAGAGAGACATAAAGAGAGAATCAATTTTATTTAGTTTTTCATGTGGTGCTGAGGTTCAATCCTGCGTCCTCGCACATGCCAGGCAAGTGCCAGAACCACTGAGCCACAGCTCCAGCCATGGATTATATGATTATTTACATAGAAAATACTAAGGACATATAAAACAACTAGAAGTAATAAGTGAATATGGCCAAGTTTAAAAGGTTTAAATACAAATATCAATTCTGTTCTTATATTCTAGCACCAAAAAACTAGGAAATAAAGTGGCAAAACATTTCTATTTATTATAGGTCCAAAAATAAAATACTTGGGAATAACTTTAATAACAGATATTTAAAGCACACTGAAAATCACTGGACATTGCTAGGAGAAATTTTAAAAGGTCTAAATAAGTGAAAAAGTTCGCACCCCAGTACCATGTACACAACTGAGTGTCAGAGCAATGAAAACCAGATTAAAAACTGAATAAAACAGATTCTCTCTCTCTCTCACTGTCCCTCTCTCTCTTTTAAAAAAATAAAAATAAAAAAAGATATAGTCAGCCCTTTTTCATTTTTTATTTTGAGACAGGGTCTCACTAAGTTACTTAGGGCCTTGCTAAATTGCTGAGGTTGGCTTTGAACTTGCCATCCTCCTGTCTCAGTTTCCCCAGCCACCGAGATTACAGGTGTGCACCACCATGCTTGGCCCTAAGCATCTTTTTATCTTTGGTCTTTCATCAAGATAAAAAACTGTTATATTCTTAAATTGGATAAAATAGTGGCTCAGTGGTTAAGTGCTGCTGGGTTCAGTCCCCTGTACTTTCTCCTGTCCCCCGCCAAAAAGCTTAGGTACTTATTAAAGATGACATTCATGTAGTAAGTGGTGCTAGGATCAGACTCTGCTCTTTCAATTAGATCACGCTCCTGCGCACTGAATGCAGGATCGAAGGTGAGAAGAACAAGCAGGGAAATAAACGTCCTGAGACTCGACCTCAGTTTTCCCAAACAGTGACATCAAAACGCTTCCCCAGAATGGTCAAGGCATGCCTTGCTTTCCATGGTGATTGCACACTGACTCTTGAAAGCAAAACAGGCTGGGAGTCCAGACCTGGAGTGGGGACTCGGTGACATCATTGGCATCCAAGTTCCTTTGCTCTCAGGGCTAGCTTTGCAGGGCTCAGAACTGGGTCAATGCTCTACTGTGGGCATTTTTAAATGATCAGTAACTGAGGAGCAGGGCGCCTGCATCTGCACTGTGCTCTGGGTCCTGCAGGCTCTGTAGCTCGTCTTGTTTCACCGTCCAGTTTTCTGTTCCGCCTCCTTCTTATGTAAGCCTCTGTGGTCTGGATTTTCTGCTCCATGTGATCTCCAACTCAAGCACGTTATTATTACCTCATCTCAAAGACGGAGAAGCTGCTGCTCAGAAAGTGTTAGGGCCCGGCCCGTGGGAGCGGAGTTTGGGTTCGTGCACATGGGTCGCACGCTCTTTCCGTGTGCACGAGTTGTCTCTCTTTCCCCACGGAGGTGCCAGTGTTCTATATTTCCTTTTTTTTTTGGTGAGGCTTTGCATTCTGCGGGTTTTCTTGTGTCACAGTACTTCCCTTACCGAGTAGGAAGAGGGACCCACTTCACCCCGTTGGTTGTTCCCACATTTAGTTTGTATTCTGGAGGGGACCAAATGCGGGGTCTCAGCCCACGGTGGAGATGTTGTTGAAATGCAATTCACTTCCGTCTCTAACGAAACAGTTATATTTCTGACTCCTTAGTAATTCTGTCATCACACTGGGTTTCTGAAGACTTGACCCTTCGGGAGGACGGCAAGTACTGGCAGTTTTTCCCACGATCACGATCGGGGCCATTCATCTCTCTGTCTTTTAATCATGCATTAGGATCAGCAGTGTTTCAGCAGTGCTTTGGACATCTTCTTCTCTGGCGAGGGGGAGCATTGTGGTCTTCAGCTGTTGTTTGACTTGGTGCTGCTGCAAACCCCAGCTGCTGCTTCAGCTGCTGGAGGCTGCAGGGCAACCCGCTGGAGGATCTGTTGAGCTCTGAGGCTTGCAGTTGTGCTCAGCTGCAGCAAAAGCACCCAAGTTCAGTTCTCTTTATGGGAGGAGAGAAAGTTTCCCAGGGGATCAGACCTGGATTTAAAGGGGAGGCTTGACCTTTAAATACAGTAAAACCAACCTGGTTTTACTGTATGCCTGCACTGGGGCATCAGAAACATTTGTGATGGCTCCTTCTGCCACTCTATGGCCCCATTATGGTTTGGATCTTTAATGTCCCCTGAAAAGCTCATGTTTTGAAAGCATGATCTCCAATGCAGAAAGATTCAGAGCTGGGGCTTCTGGGCAATGATGAGAGGTGTAACCATATCAGTGGATTAAGCCATTTGATGGGTTGATAACTTGAATGGACTATTGGATGGTAACTGGAGGTAGGTGGGGTGTGGCTGGAGGAAGTAGGTCACTGAGGGGGAGGGGGGTGTCCTGGGGATTATCTCTTGCCCTTGGCTTCTCACATGCTTTCTCTTCTCCTCTGCCATGAACTGAGCAGCTCTCCTCCAAACACCCTTTGGTCCTGATCTGCCTTACTCAAATCCAGAGCAGTGGAACAGATGACTATGACCTGAAATGCTGAACCATGAGTCCCAAACAGACTTCCTCCTCTAAGTTGTTCTTGTCTGGGATTTTGGTCACAGTGATGAGAAGCTGATAACACAGGATGTCCATGGAGATTAGGACTCCAGTGTTCCTGGATTCTTGACTGCATGTCATGTTGGTGCCACCCTGATCCCATTGGAAGCCTTAGCCCTCTGCGTATGGTGAAGTAGTAACGCTATGGGTGTAATCAAGGCACCATTAGGTACTATTCTGTGAAACTTGGTGATATGAGATGCATCGTCCCTCCCCCAAGTTCATACATTTAAGTCTTGGCTGCCTGTACATCAGACTGTATTTGCAGATAGGGTCTATAAAGAGGTAAAGTGAGGTCATTAGAGTGGGCCCTAATCCAGTATGACCGGTGAGTGTCCCTATAAGAAGGGGAAGCTTAGAGACAGACACGTACTGAAGTAAGACGATGTGAAGAGACACAAGGAGATGCCATCTGTGCCAAAGAGGCCAGGAGCAGACCCAGCCCACAGTCCTCAGAAGAATCCTTCAACACCAGATCTCAGACTTCCAGCCTCCAGAATGCAGAAGAAAATCCCTTTCTGCTGGCTGAGCCACCCACAGCAGCCTTGAAAACTAATATGCTTGGGACTCAGGTTGGAAAGTCTTACAGGAGCAAGTCATGGACCATGTGGCTAGAAGTGGAGCCACTATCCACATAGCACTTCACTCTTCAAAGAGTAGCAGCAGTGATACCACTTGACGCCAGAAGCCACAAGAGTCAGCCACCAGTGCCTCTCAAGTGCCGGGGGACTGCCAGTCTCACTCCTACGGATTTATTTATTTTAAATTTTGTTTGTTTGTTTTTGTGGTGCTGGGGATTGAACCTAGGGCCTCATGCATGCTAGGCAAGTGCTCTGTACTGAGCGGCATCTCTGGTCACCGCTGGAGATTTGGGAATGATTTTCATAACCTGAGTAGGATCACAGGGAGGGCAGGTCAGTGGTGAAGTGGGAACACAATTGAAGCTTCCTAACTTGTAATCTTACTGACCTATTGAAGGGAATTCTCTGATGCCCAGAAAGAAGTCACCAAGAACATGGCTGAAGATATCTATCATCTATCTGTCTGTCATCTATGTATCTATCACCTATCATCATCTATCATCTATCAATCGTCTATCATCATATATCAATATATCATCTATCATTTATTTTTTTTCTGCTGTGCCAAAATACTTAGCACAGTGTCTTGTACATGGAGGAATGCTTAAATTATACCTCTTGTTATTAGTGTTCAATTCTGGAAAAGCCTTGCTCCTCTTCAATTAGCCGTCAGACAGGGTGGGTCTGCCCCATTATTGAGACTTAATAGAGTATTTTTGATATAAAGCCTGAGCTCACTGCCTTGAGTAATCTGGTCTATAATTTGGCTAACTTTGTACAACATTATTAATAAATCACCTCTGAAAAGAATAGATCTCCATTATCTGGTAGTTAGGCAACATAAAAATATAATAACAATAATAATTATAATTATATGTCAAATTATTATACGTCAATAATTATTTTATGAAAAAATTGAGAAGATAAGGAGAACTTGGAGTCCGGTACTTGAAGATATTGGATAAATGTCTTAATCATTGAACAGCAAAATTCTAATATGTCACAATGTTTTACTGTTATGATTGGTAACAGTTAAGCAAATTGAGCAGCAATCAAAATGAGATTAAATATGCAAAAGCACTGAAAAGCCTAATGCAGTGGAAATCAGAAAGTTTATGTTTATTTTATTATCCTGTATTGGCAAACTAGATTTTTGTGGCCTCTGAATGATGACTTATCAAAAAATGGCTTACAGTAGGTATTTTCTTATGGTTTTGCAAACTCTCGGAGGCCAGGGACTGTGTCTTCCTGAAAGCAAGGTCCCAGGCCTGCCTGTTGGTCTGGCATGATGAATGCATCATCAGTAAGTGCCTTCTGAGTGAACCAGTGTGGGAGTCATTTTCTTGGTGGATTCTGTTTATCAAGGGAAAGGAGGTAACATAATCCCAGGGGCTTGGGAAGCTGAGGCAACAGGATTGCAAGTTTGAGGCCAGCTGCGGTAACTTAATGAGACCATTTCACAAAATAAAACATAAAAGAGCTGGGGATGTAGCTCAGTGGTAGAAGACCCCTGGGTTCAATCCCCAGACCTAAAAAGAAGAAAAAAAGAACAGACATTTTCACTTTAAAATAAGGAAGGTAATTTATTGTAGTGAAATTAAATCGAAGTTTGAATATAACCCCCAATGCACATACAATCATTCACCACCACATTATTGCATGACAGTACTGAACCACAAAGAAACTCAAAGTGCTCTAGTCGAGTTAAAGATGATGTAATGTCTTTCTACTAATCAGCCCTAATTTAATTAGATGATTAAAAGGACGTATGTAAGTATCTTTCATATTTTCATTATGGCCTTTTCCTAATGTTTTCGACAACTCTGAACACTGAACTCTTCCAGGTAATCTTTCTTTTTTCTACTGTGATTAGTTAATAAACAAATCTTCTTAGTAGAGTAAACTTACACCAGAAATTTAAACATTTTCCCCCCAAACACAATTTGTGGAAAATGTGAAAATTAGCACGACAACTGAATAACATTAAAAAAGCAAAAGATTATTTTAAAACAGTGACCAACGGAAATATGCCTCGGGGGCAAAGAACAGTAGCATACTGCAGGACACAGAGAATTCAGGTAGGATCTGGTAGGTAGACAGCCCTGGCGCCTCGCCCCTGGTCTATAATACAGTTTATACTCTTGCTACATATTGCACCAAAGTCCAGGCACACACGCGCGACCCGACGTGCCCCTGGGTAGTTATCCTCACGAGGGCACGGAAGACTTTCTGAAGGAGCTTATTCATGACTTCTTTCGAAAGCAGAATCTACAAGCAGTTCTTTCTGCAGTCACTAATTTGCAGAGAGGCCACTGGCTGCTCATGGCAGCCGGCCTTCCTTCCTAAATGTAGGATTCTTTAGCGTACTGGAGCTGGTCAGCCTCAAAGATGGGCTGGCTGCATCTCCGCCTGAAGTAGTCCCGCCTGTCCCTCTCTATAAACTCAGACACCGTCCGCAGCCGGGGAAGCTCAGGCCCTCGAGTTTGCACGGAGGAACTGGAGGTCCCACTTGGTTTCCAACACTCGGTAACACTAAACACCTCTTCGTGGCAGACGCTGCCTGAGTCCCCTCCTTGGTGAGAAGGCAGAAGAGGTGGCTGTGCAGAGTCCTGGCTGAGCATTCTCGCCCTCATGCTTGCAACAGTCTGGCTGCCATAGGCTGAGAGTCCGGCCTGGTGCTGAATGGCCTCTTCATACGACGGTGGGCTTCCAGGTCTCTTCTGGTCAACCAGCTGGAACACTTCATGGGCCGAGAGCACCCCAGGTGACCAGCTGAAGCCTGGAGCTGTTGGGCTGCAGATGTCAGACCCGCTTTCCTGGACGATCCGTCCAGCAAGCTGGCTTTCTTTCCTCCAGCCCTTCTTGAAGTCTTTGGATGTCCCAGTCCCGAGGCTGGGGGCTTTGGGCGGCACTTTTTTGTGAGATGCAAAGGAAAATGACATGGAGTGCTTTTTAATTTCTCTGCTGGGCTTGCTTTTGTCAGTCTTTGTGGAGAAAGACTGATGTCTGGTGAAGAGATTTCTTTTGGGACGGGAAGGAGAAGCCATGGGTGAATTGTCCGAGGACCCGTCCAGGGAGCCACTGGAGAAGGCCTTGGATACTGGTCCCTGCAGCGAAGGCAAACCCTGGGTTGAGTTCTTGACCTTCAGGTCCGCTGCTGTCTTGTTTTTGCCGTCAACTGCAGGGAAGACCTCCTCTGGGAACGGGTCCTCGGTTTCCTCCATTTCTAACCGAGCCCCCGCCCGGGGCATGGTGAAGTCATCCTCACTCCCGGTGAGCTTTTGGTTTGTCATCCGGCTCTCCAGGCACTCTTGCGAGGGTGGCATGATGGGTTCTGAGAACCTCCTGTCTGCCTGGCTGATGGAGTTTTTCAGTCGGGCAACTGTGCTAACAATGGGCTCTGGGCTTGACTCACGGGTGTCCTGTGGCCCCTTGTTGTCCAAACCGGCAGCCATGGCTGTGGGTGCCTGGGGCTGCCTGCTGGGGTTGTGGATGGCACTGGTGGGTTCGAAATCGGGATCATAGCTGTCATAGGCTGAGTCGTTCTGCAAGGTCGACACATCTGGGAAGAGTTAATGAAGAGTTGAACTTTGTGTACAGGTTCTTTTAGAAATGATATTTATTACAGGTCACCCTATTCACACCAATTATGGCAGTAGGTGATTTGGTGGGACTGCTTGGGAGTGTGATATGACAAGAAATTTGTCATGTTAGAATTTTGTTTCTTTGCCAATAAATTTTGAGATGGGAAGAAAAGTGAAGTAGAAAGAGGAAATGAATGAGGGAAGGAGGAAGAATAGAAGGAGAGAGAGAAAGAGTAAGAAGAAAGAGGAGGAGGAGAAATGAAGAGAAGAGGAGGACACAGTATTCACTGATCTTAAATCTTACAACTGATCCCTTGGATGGCTCCTTTACTGGATCATTTCCTTTTAGATAGATTCATATTCCATTATGTAGAGACTAAAGTTTCTTATCCCAATTCTATAACTAAAGGTCACTTAGTAAACTTAGCATTTATTTGTGATTTAGAATATGAGGGGAAAAGTTCCAGATGGATCTGAAAGAGTGACTGAAAAGGTGTCATGGGAAAATGTGAGAGCAGGGATTTCATGTTACTGACTTTCCTACAGTCTACAGTCCGCTTGGATTGGTGATGGGTGAAGGCGACTTCTTCCAATACCAGGGAGACTTCCTGTCACTAGCATGGAGTGTCATGGGCTTCTCTCCAGAATGGAAATCAAGTGACACCACATTCTGTACCTGAACTGTCAGTGTGTTCCAGGGAGTCATCAGAAGTGATACTGGAATGAGCCGGAATGTTCTCCCCGAATATTTCAAAGCAGTTGTCAATGAGGAATTCCACCAACGTCTTAACCTGTGAGGAAAAACCCGCAGATTCAGCTTGATGGCCATCTGCTTTAGGGAGGAGGCAAAGAATGAGGACATACTGGGGGTCAGCTATCAGAGAAGTGCCCAAATGGTAGCAGAGCTTGGGGAAACTTGGTAACAATACACATTCAAGAATATTGATATATTAGTTTTTTTTTGACATGCATTTTTAAACTGAAGAATTTTTTAAAATCTTGAACCTTAAAGTAACAGAAAATTTCATGTAAACAGGTAGTTTCCCACATTGGTAGTTGGATTTCCAGAACGCAAGGCACAGAAAACAGCAAGAGGGTTTCCCTAAGCAGGGGGTCATGATGGCCTCCGCATCCTAGGAAGACAGTTTCATCAAACGTCTGAGAGACTGGAGCCGTGACAAAGTCACTCTGCTTTAGATCTTAACTGTGACCCTGAGTCGCTTTAGAATCCAGAAATATTTCATTGCTTGGCTTTTGCAAACGGAGGGCAAGAGCCTAACCAGGAGTTTCTCATAAATAAGCAGAACAAACCTTATTGTTCAAGTCCCTCTGGTCCTCGAGCGACAAGTTGCGGTCACTCTCTAGGCTGAGCATGTTGGGGCCGACACAGATGGCCAGGTTGCTGGAGTCCATCCTGTTGACCTCGGAGTTTTTGCTGATGAGGTGCAGCACGTAGAGCAGGTGCCTGAGCAGCAGGAGGTTGGGCCGGGGGAGCTGATCTGCAACCCTGGAATAAAGAGGAGGGACGTTAGCTTATAAGGGGACCGATGGCCTCTCCAGCTGTACCGTAGCCTGTTCAAAGTTTCTGCCGAAACCAGACTTTTTAAAATGAGGAAGGCACATTTTCACAAGCAATCTTGTGCAATGGCCGTTCAGATACTCCAGCAGCAACTGACACAGAATGAGACTGATTCCGTGTCAATCAAGGTCTCTATAATTGTGACCCAGCGACACCACCCTTTATTATTCATATGGATCTTAAAGTATAAAGCAGAGCCTGCATTAAACACCAGAATGTGCCTTTACGTTTTCATTTTGTTGAGTAATCATTTAGCTATGTAGTTATTCTTTCTGCTTGAACATTCCAAGTCTGGTTTTCTTGTCTTTTTTTGAACTGTGATCACCAAACCAAGATGACCCATTTTTATAATGCTCTGAGAACAGGTCAGTCTATAAGGACATTTCCATAATATGATGATCAAGGAAGCACTTAAATGCCAACATTGCCACTAATGATAATAAGTTGGGTTTTTAAAGTCTCACTTAAAAAAAAAAATGAAATGCTGACTCCAGTACACGGATCCTTTCATTTCTCAGAAGAATTACTGTTATCAAAGAGTTTTAGGTAGAAAATTATTGTGATAATTGTAGGAATTTTTGTTTTCTTGGGACACTCACATCTTCATTTTTGTAAAGCTTTCATTGAAGATGCTTAGCTATGGGGGACATTTATAATATATAGACAGGCCTCTTTAGGATGTGACAAGAGTTGTTACCAAGGGGTCACACTGTTGTTTATATACGTAACCACCATGACTCACTGGAATTTGTTTTTACATAGTTTTCATTTTTGATAATTGTGTGAATTATATGATGTTATGGTGTTTTATGAGCAAGGCAACACCTGTGTTCATAAGACAAATTGCTCTCCTACCTTTTAAGGGGAGTTTGAGGGAGAAGCGTCGCTTTGCTTGACACCAACCTATGTGGTTAAGGATAATCCTAAACTCCCTCACTCTGCTCATTGGCCCGTGTTAAAGCACTCAGGTTGGATTTCTCTCCTACCTTTTTGAACTCCTTATATTTTTGATCTCCCCCCACCCCTTGGGTTCTGTACGTATTGAGGTTCACTTTATACTCTTAGGAAGAAGTACTCTTTCTTTCATTTGGCTCAAAATCCAGGGAAGCTCCTGGTTTTTATTCTGGGAGTGGATGAGCAATCTCACTCAGGTTCCCTAAATGTTGCAAGGGCAGTGAGACATGAATTGTGGAGCACATGGTCAGTTCTATGAAGGAGCAAGAGATGGAGACGTGTGGGGCTGGCCTCCTGGGGACTCCAAGGACTTACTGCCTCAGGGCTTCGGTTCTGTCCTCCTCGCTGTGCTTCTCCAGGGCGCCCATCCATTCCTCGAAGAGGTCACAGGACAGGAGCTTCAGAGGGATACTCCGGAGGAAGTCCTGGAGGGGAAACGGGGTGTTGTTGGCTTGTTTCTATCTTATCTAAATGCGCCGCATGCTGCTGTCTGACCCTCCCTGCCTCTTCTTCCCTGAGCTGGCCTCTGCATCCTGCGCTTGGTTAATCAGAGGGAACTGCTCTCAGGTTCACACTGACTCAGGAACTTCCTAACCAGCAGGAATAGAAGAGGCACCGTCCCCAGATGAGTGAATGCTGAGGGGGCCCAATGCAGGGGTCTGGACTTGGCCATGGGCAATGACAGTTCCTTTTGTCCTCAACCTTTTGGAGGAATGAACGCACCCCTTCCGGTTGAACTCTGGGATCACTGGATGGGCGGTGCTCATGAAAAGGGTTAAAGGCTTAACCACAGTGAGACTCCAGGTTCAGTGATCGCCTTGGCGGGAGAAGAGCCTGCTCCTTGCTTCCTGGGGCTGTGGACGCAGAGCCTGCTGGCGGCTACCTGACCGAGGTGTGCAGGCTCACCTTGAAGACCACAGCCAGCAGGTGCACGGGGAGCCCGTCCAGGTCCACTGCTCCTCCGCAGTTGAGTGCCTCCTTCAGCTCCTTGCGGGCTTTTTCACTGGCTGCTTTCCTGAATATTCCTTCGGTTGAAGGGCCTTTAAGGCAGAGGATAGCCAGAATATCCTGTGGGAACAGATAGAGGAATAGGAAATGGTGACCCAGGGCTTGGACGCAAACTATGCTGGTGTGGATACATGGAAATCTGTATAGGTTGGAGAAAAACAACGAAAACAATGTTCATGAACAGTCCCTAAGTTAACCTGTCGTAAATAGGCGTTCCAAACGTGCTAATTCCAGTTATTACATTCAGATGGTCACAACAAGAGTCTCGAGGCTGTCGTTGGCTTCCAGTGCTGTGTTGTCAAATGTCTCCTGTCATCCTATCTTCCTAAGAGAGGTGAACTGTAAAGCCTCTTATTTTGCACAGTCTAAAATAACACTGGGCCTGTGTCCTTTCAAATACTTCCATGAGAACATTGGATTTTTGATCACGTACTTCTATTCTCTGTCTTTGCCTGTTGAATTTTCAGAAGCTACAAATTTTCAGCCTTCTGAATTCTGCAAAGTCAGAGCAATAAGGAGAGACCATTACTCTGAGCTCACTGAGAAATATAACTAATTTCTAGGATGTAAATCGGTATCTACTCTCCCAACTGCACTCGAATGTGGGAGCACCACTTGTAAAAATGGAAATTTGAGGCACTGAAGTGGGTGGCTCAGGGGTTACGGTGCTTGCCTGGCATGTATGAGGATGCAGGTACAAACCCCAGTACCACGTACACAACGAAGCGTTGGATCAACAAAAGCCACATGAAAAACTAAATAAAATTGATTCTCTCTTTCCCTCTTTCACTGTCCACCTCTTAAAAAAAAAAAGAATGGAAATTGGAAAAATCAGTGCCAGCAAGGTTTGGTAGAAGCACCTCACGCTTCCTAAGGTTTTCATGTCTGACGGAAACTGAAGCAAGTTGAGGAGTCGCGTGCACTAACCTGAACGGGTCTGGGCAAGGTGCCGTTCTCATCACAGATAACTGACAAGGGTTGATCAAAGAGGGACACTTTCAACTCTGGCTCCAAAGCCCCCGAGAAATCTGATGAAGGGTAGAGTCTTCTGATGAGAAAGGGCCAGGACAGCACTTTCTTTCTCTTCTTAACTTCTATAGCCAAGAAAGCATGGGAAAGAGAAAAAATCAGCTTACAGTGCTAATAAACAGCAATCCACCCAAGAAAATGGCTATGTCGGTCACACACTGGTATCTCAGGTATGCCACGTGAGGAAATTATTCTGAAAAACCCAGGAAACAAAGGGCATGACTTTTGATCTAGAAAAACCGGTTCAAAAAACAACCACACGGTTACCAGGGCAACCAGTCGCTACACATGGGCACTGAGGTTCCTCAGCGTCCCCACCTTTCCTGTTTCTACCTTCCTCAGCAGGAAATTTGCAAAACCTAACAGTGTGGGTCATAAACAACCGTCTCAATGTATTGGCCTCAATAACTACAGAGGACATTTATGATTAAATAGATTATTTTAATTTACTACTTTGGTGGTGATGAAAATAAAACTTAAAAGGAGAGGAAGGGACTTGCACAAGTTCCCTTTGAGGGTTCTCCACTGGGCGGGGCACATCAACCCTCTACAGCCGGTCACATTAGCACTAAACAGCCACTAGAGGGAGCCACATCACTCAGGGCGTCTGCTGTCCCCTAGGCTTTCAGGGTGCTGCTTTGGAAAGGGATGAGCACCAATTGCTTCAGGAAGGCTGGAACCTAGACCTGGCAATTGGGAATTATCAGCAACACATTATCAGTGCTCTGCTCTTCCAAAATGTGGAATACAATGGGTATTGTATTTCAAAACTTCCATTCCTTCCTTCCTTCCTCTCCTGTTTGTCCTAATGATGAAGCCTACATTTTCTGAATGACCGGCCAGTGGAAGCAGAACGGGACTGAAGTGCCCTGTCCTGATGCTTCAGGAAAACTGGCTCAAAGTTAGGCTATAATGAAATGCATGATAAAAAAATTAAGAGCAAATGGTAGGTAGGCTCTTTGGGATTCGAGATCAGCAGCAATCGCGTCACTGGCTCTTAGATTCATTCTCCGTTAGGGAAGGAAGAATACAAAGAAGGCACGGTGGGTTTTTCAGCATATGCACGCTCTCAGCATGAAAACGTAAGTGGCCAGGAGGCTTATCAGGCCCACTAAACCCCTCCGCAGAGCAGGGTTGTTGTGTAGAGAGAAACTCTCCTCTGACAGTGCTTGCAGCTCTAGAGAGCTGGAACACACCGGCCAGTTAAGGGTTAATGTTCTGTGGTCTTTAAGAGAATACTTATTTTAAAAAATTCCTAGTAGAGTACAACACTGCGGTTTTGCAAACCAAGCGCACACTGTTCGTTAGCGCTTGTTTTCAAAAGATCAGGATGTTTTCAAAACTCACCAATTAGCTGGCAAAGGCTGTCTTCACTCTCGCATGATGCCAACAGTGGATGTTCCTTGATGTCACCCTAAAATATATTTATTTCAGTCAAAATAATGACTGAAGAAACCTTTCCATTCTTTCTCCCCAAAATCCACATACAGCATTTTATTCATCTTAAAATTTAAGTCAATAGTGTGCACTGATTTTTCTAGCTTCTAGAATCCATATTATAGTTTTGATTGTCATCATAGAAGGTCTCAATAAATGTTTATTACATTTATGTTGTTAATTTTTGACTGTGATAATTAAACAATCTTAATAATGTTCAATTAAAACAGAAAGCTTTCCTTCTTCTCACAGTGCAAATAAAAGTTTTAAAAATTGCTCCCTTACCTCTGACTGACATGCAATTAATGTCTCCATATTATTGGCATTTAGTGTTTTTGACTAAAAGAGAAAAAAAATCAAAGTAAAATTAGGTGAACGCTTCTGGGTCTCGACTCTAGAAAATATGAACGTGAAAGGGGACTTACGGCATCGAAGTTGCTTGTCAACCTCATTGGAGTCTGGGCTGGCTGCTCAGGGATGAATTTCGCTGCCCGGGGGCCTTTACTCTGTCTACGATAAATCACATGGAAGAGAACAGGTTGGCCAATTTCTATGGCTCTTTGACAAAAGAGGGTTTGGAACTATTAGAAAGGTTTTCATTCAGCCTGTTACCAAATGTCAGATGCTACTAAGAATGGCATTTGATCACACTGATTTCTATTTTTTTTTTAAGCCAGCTGTCTTTACCAACCCACACTTTGTTATTTATTATTACATTGCCATCACGAGATAGTCTGAATACCAATTCCAACAACAACTGACATTTTTTTTGGAGTGCTCACAAGCACTGTGTTAATTACTTGACATTGATTTTCTCATCGAACTCAAAAGGGAGAAAATGTATCCCCAGGATGTTACTTAGAGTAAACATGAACCAAAGAGAACATTTACAGAATTCCTACACCCCAAAAGTGCCACCTTTGTGTTGAAGCCACGCTTTCCACGTCCGGCATATTCCTTTGCATAGCTGTTTCTGTTACATGTCATCTCAGTGAGCCAGGACCTGCAAGGTGGCTCTTTTTCTTGTCCTGTTAATCTGCAGTACTTACCCTCAGAGGGTCTCCAGCCAGAGTCCTTTTATCTCTGGTGTGCTGTAGAAAACAGGTCATCCAGCATGACCCTCGGCTCCTGCTGATCCACCGGCAGAGGGGACTGACCTGCTCTAACTTCATGTGCTGTGCCTTATAAACGGCAGGGGCGGGCAGGTGGAAATTCAGAATATAACTGGGACCGGAAGGAGCATCATGCATCATGGGCTGTCATACAGACAGAGCCAGCCAGACACTGTACGGCTCTCACTTCCTCATTCCTTTTAGGGCAGTGATGGTCCCCCCTCCTCCACTTCAAAGTAAAAAAATCTGTAAACTACTAGGGGTGGAAAAGATGACATTCTCCACAAAGGTGAGGGCTCTGATTAATGTCAGAGGTGGGATGTGTGAAAGGGAAATCGTATTGTTCTGTGCATAAACATCATTGTATTTTCTTTCTTAATATTTTTTTTTTTTAGAGAGAAGGACAGTGAGAGAGAGAGAGAGAGAGAGAAAGACGGAATCAATTTTATTTAGTTTTTCATGGACTTTCGTTGCTCAGACATGTCTTTGTGTAGGTGGTGCTGGGGTTTGAACTCGCGTACCCGCGCATGCAAGGCAAGCGCCGTAGCTGCTAAGCCACCGCTCCAGCCCCATCACTGTATTTTCTAAAGCAGTAGTTTCAGGTGCTTGCCTCCTTTAGTCTCCTTTTTGTTTCTGCCCACTGTCCACTCTGTCCACCAAGACCAAGCATTGATTGGCAGCCATGGGTACAGGACACTGTCCCAGAACCAGAAAGAACTCCAAGACATGGTCTCTCCTTTCAGAAATGATCACTGTCAAGAGCCAGGTCAATTTCTTTAGCATTAGAAAAAAGCCTGGTAGGGACAGTTATGGGCACATTAACCCTTTTATCCTTTCCACAGCTCCTCGTCAAAATGATTGATGCTTAGTTTATAGACGGCTCAATTCTAATTCTGACGTGGCGGGAAAACAAAAAAATTCCTTTTGCCAGACCAATTTAAAGTGGAAAAGGGAGAGGATTGCATCTACAGGTCCCTCCTCCTGCATAAGAGAGTTTCCCATCTTTTCCATAGATAAGAGGTGTCTAGGAAAGGACTCCAACACCCCCGCAGTGGAATGGTCATACACTCAGTGACAGTCACAGTGGAGTCAGGTAGTGCTGAGAAGGAACAGCCTAAGTCCATCCCATGACGGGCGGACCCTCACAGTGAAGGGCTGAGTGGAAAGCCAGCACTAACCTCTGTCCCACAGGCACACTGCCATTGACACGGGGCACCAGTGTCACTAAGCAACCTGCGCAGCCAGAAGCCGGGAGAGTGGCTTCTGCAGGGGGATGGGTGATGACTTCAGGGACCACGCGAGGGCTTGTCGTGGCCCATTCTGGATGAGGGTGCTGCCAGGTATGTGTGTGCTATTCTTTAAGAAAGTGCTCTAGCATGCCGGCCAGTTCGTCATCAGCACCTTTAATTTCAGAACCTTTCCAAGTTGATGGCTTTGCTGTCTGCACCCTGAACAGAGGTCATTTGGTGGTGGGTTTCAGGGCATCCAGGTGCAGAGCAGCTGGTAACTTGCTGTTTTGGTGACCTGAGCACAGATGCCAGCATCCAGGCTTCCGGGAAGGGAGACAGCTCAAAACTTACACAGCTCAGTGCCAGAGTTTCCCCAGCATCCCAAGGTGGCTGGAGACGCCATGTCCCCTGATTGTCCCTCTCTTGCCTTCCTAATCTCCAAAGCAAATGCACTGTTGTTTTTTCTTTTAATTAAAAAAAGAGTTTATGAACTGTCGTTGAGGCCCAGAGGCAGAGGTAGAGTGCTTGCCTAGCAAGTTCCGGGTTCCATCCCCAGCAATGCAAAAAAAAGAAAGAAACAAAAGAAGGCATTTATGACCTATTTAAACCAGTTCCAGGCACGTACAAAAAACTCAAATGCATTCACTTACAAAGTAGTTGCAATACAATATTTCTATAATATTCTTTCTGTACTATAATATATTTTCTTTGCTAATATACATTTTATGACCATTCTTTCACTTGAAACACATACATTTTGGATTTTTCCAGAAACCTTAAGGTATATACTGCTCTTATAACTGAAATATCAATGCTCAATCAAAATATTTCCCTCTTTTTAAGAATAAAGATTTTTTTTTTTAAGAGAGAAAGAGAGACAATAAAAGAGAGAAAGAGGAAAGAGAGAATCAATTTTATTTATTTTTCCATCTGGCCTTTGTTTCTCGGACGCTTAGTTGTGCTTGTGGTGTTGGGGTTCGAACCTGGGTCTTCGCGCTTACAGGGCAAGCGCTGTTAACTGCGGAGTCACTGCTCCAGCCCAGAGCTCATCTTTCCTAATCCTGGGGTTTCTTTCCTGCAGTATGCATGGTACCATGCAATACGCACTCTACCAATGGTTCAAAAACTGCCTTTCCATTTGTTTTGTTTTTGCAGTGCTGGGGATGGACCCAGGGTCCCTGCAGGAGCTGAGCAAGCCCTCTGCTGCTGAGAACAGCTCTAGCACGTTCTGTTTTCTTGTCATGGAATTCTAGATTCAGGATCCTAATAAGACATGGCCACTTAAGTATGGGAGCGCCTCCGAGAGATGCATCCTCAGGGGGTTTGTTGTTGGTGAACACCAGAGTGTGCGAACATGAACGAAGACATCTCTGACATCACTGCAGGTTGACTCCTGGGTGTCTGTGTCCTGTTACTGAGATGTCTCTGATGGCACTAGGGGGTGGAACCCTCCGTGTCCTCTGTTATATGTACAGTCTGGTGTTCAATGAGATGATGTCATGTGGTACGTAAATGTATATAAAATATAAGAATTTTTAAAACACAAATGTTTGTTTGATGGGAGAAGGGTGGGAAATCTTGGGGTCATCCACTTGCCTCTTCTACTGACAAATCCAAGCTGGTGGCCCTTGAGGAGAGTCTAGAAAACGCTAGGTTTGGTCTGCATCAGTGGTTTTCAAAGTTGTTCAGAGGCCCCTGGAAGTTCCTGAGGTCCTCAAAGTGGGGGGAGTGGTAGGGTGGTGTCAAGTTACTTTTATAATGATACTAGAATATTATATGCCCTTTAAATTCTTTTTTTAATGTTTTGAGGCAGGGTCTCACTGTGTTTCCCAGGCTGGACTCAAACTTGAGGTCCTCCTGCCTCAGCCTCCTGAGTAGCTGGGATTGCAGGCATGTGCCACCATGCCCAGCGTGCCTTTTAAATTCTCTTTTTCTTGGGTACATGACGGCATTTTCCAGGGGCTGCATGAAGTGAGTTGCTTGGACAACTAGTGAAATGCAATCGTGTGTGTGTGTGTGTGTGTGTGTGTGTGTGTGTGTGCATGTGCTTGGGTGCACATGTGTATGCGTAGGTAATATTTCCTGTTGTGGTGCTGTGGACCCAAACCCAGGGCCTCATCCATGCTAGGCAAGGGCTCGACCTCTGAGCTACATTCCTAGCTCCTAGTTGTGTGTATTGTGTTTGTTTTAAGATTTGCTTAGTTCTCATTTCTGCTGTAGTACATATTGATAGGCATAACGTGGATAAATTAAAGCTCTTGAGAGTTTGCAAAGAGTTTCTGTGATCAAAAAGTTGGAGAGCTGCTGATTTACATGATGGGCTTGCGTGCAAGGAAATGCTCCGTTCTTGGGTGAGATTTGCCTGTTATTCCACCCAGGTAGCCGAAGCCGTTTTCACTCCGAATTCTCTTCCAGGTGTGTCGTCTGATGAGCCCTTACTCCTCATGTCTTGTTTTAGCACAGTTTGGACAGGTCTTAGCGTCAGGAGAGGATGCTTTCCTGCCCAGCTATGTGCGCTGTGATTGTCACACTGTCCGGCACAGCTCTGTCTCAGCTGCCCTGGGTGGCCTTAACCCCCTCTCCTCCAGTCACACTCAGACTTTTCTACGATGGTCACTTTGTTTCCCAGTACCTCCCAAGACACAAATCCCACCCCAGCCCACAGAAGTCTAGCAATGGAGAAAATGGGGAAGTCAACTGTATATAGCAGGGGCCATTTCCCCTTTGATAGCACTTTAAAGTGTTTCAAATCTGTGAGTGAGGTTTGATTGTTGCTGGGAAATACATTCCTTCCTCATGTGCAGAATGATATCTGTCAACTCATTATGAAATGGAGTGAGTCGTCAGCAGCACATATAAGCATGTTCATTTTACTACAGCTGCTTTGAAAACTGGAAAGAAGAGTTACATGCTTGTTACAATATTGTGGCAACTTTATTGAATCACTAAGCAATGACCTTGGGCTGGAGCGGTGGCTCAGTGGTTACAGCGCTTGCCTGGCATGTGCGAGTGCACAGGTTCGAATCCCAGCACCAAGTACAAAATGAAGTGTCCAAGCAATGGAAGCCATGTGAAAAACTAAATAAAATTGATTCTCCTTCTTTCCCTCTTTCACTGTCCCTCTCTCTTAAAAAAAAAGAAATTATTTAAATGCAAATGCTATCAATTATGTTGAATTTCAAAAGTGCCTTCTAATTCAGTATCTTTTCCCTCTTCTCTTCCTTCTTTATTTGGGACTGAATTATGGGATGTTCATCGACTACCTGGGGCAGCTGGAGGTACAGAGCTGCCCTGGGCAAAGTGGGAAATCACAGCTCTGTGGGCTTAGGAGGCAGAAAGGGATCCTTTTTTGACTCTAGGACTTGTCAGCCGTATAATAAAGCAATAGGGCACATGGAGCGAGGGTTGAGTGGGTGTTAGTGTCAGATCCACATTCTGATGTTAGTTTCGCAGCATTCATACTGAATTGTCTAAGATTGATTGTTCCTTTAATTTTCTGTGCTGGGAACTGAACCCAGGGTCTCAACGTGTGCTCTGCCCTCCAGCCGCACTCCAGGACGAGTTGTTCCTGATGTCCTCTAGGGCCTGGGGCGCTGCTGCTCCTGACAGAGCCATTTGTTCATCAGGTAATGGGCTACTGGTGATCTGAAGGTGGACCTGCCTTCTGAAAGAGTCCATCTGAAATCCTGATCGTCCTCTGGGGGAAGTGACTAGCAAGCTCAGTCTTTTCTCAGCCCCTGTGTTCTTGCCCCAGAGAAATAGAGAAAGCATCTCTTTTTGAAATGAAAAGATCCGGTGCCTTCACCATCCTGGTAGGCAGTGTCCTTTGGAATACCATTGAGTTTCTGTCATTAGCTCTGCATTTTGCCATGCTGAGGCTGGAACGGGAGAGTCTTACCACCTCCGCATGGGCTGTGTGCTCTGCAGAGTTTCCAGTGCACTTGAGGTCATTGTCCCCGTTTCCTAGTGATGAGACAACTGCTTCTCGGTCAGCCAGCCTGCCCAAGCCATTCAGCCACCTTCGAACGTCTGGATCCTAAGTCCTCAGCTGGCTGCATGCTTTCTCATAAAGACAACACTTCAAGGGCCTCATCTAAGTTGTCTCCACCTAGTGCATCAATTTACATCAGACAGGTCTGGGTGGCGCAGTCAGACGCAGGGCAAGAGCCTGAAACTTCAGCATCTCCTTTGTCAGTTTCATTAAAAACATAATAAATAAAATACACTTCATATCATCTTTAAGAATACACTGATGGTTTGGTGACTTGCAGAAATGGTTACATCAACAGATTTTTTCCACTTACCTAATTTTCTTTTAAGAGAGAAGGACAGTGAGAGAGAGAGAGAGAAAGAGAGAGAGAGAGAATCAATTTTATTTAGTTTTTCATGTGGCTTTCTGTGCTCTGACACTTCATCGTGTACAGGGTGTTGGGGTTCAAACCTGCGTCCTTGCGCATTCCAGGCAAGCGCTATAACTGCTGAGCCACTGCTCCAGCCCCTTTCCAAAAATTCTTGCATGAAACGCACATGCCTTAAGGTAGTAACCAAAGGATTCATGATCTAGAATCAAGTTAGTAGTGAATATGGCAAAAGAGGAATGAGTGAGGGCTACCACATTTTTAAAAGCAGGAACATTTTGGCTGCTGTTATAGACTCAATCGTTGGTAGAATGCAGAAGGAGGTGCCATCCCTTGGTGCCCCTGGAGAGTTTGATGGCCAGCATTTTCTTTTTTTTTCTTTTTAAATTAGAAGTATATAGAGATGCAATTGAGGGGGAAATATTATCAAACCATCAGTAATCAATGTATATATACTTTGTTTCCAGGGGTAATGCCAAAACATGGATGACCACCTTGGGTTTCACCTGTTGCAGTTTCCCCCAGAACTCTTGCATTAAATGGGTATCTCGTGGAGGAATGACATCTGCTTCTGAGACGGTTCCCCCATATTCCCACTCTCCAGTCTCCTAGGAGTTCTTCCTACACTCTCCACCCTCCCCATTCCCCTTTCCTACGCCTCCAAGTATCCTAGGGAGCCATCCCCCTATTGCGTTGAGAATCATACAATTTGAAGTTACTGTTAGCTTAGCAGTCTAACATACTGCTTCCCCATGTATTCTAGCTTCCACAGATGAGAGAAACCATTCAGCCCTTTAATCTCTGAGATTGGGTTAGTTCACTGAGCATAATTCTTTCCATCTCCATCCATTTGATATCAAAAGCCATAATATTGTCCTCTCTGATGGCCGAGTAGTATTCCATTGTATATATGTACCAAAGCTTTTGTATCCACTCGTCGAGTGAGGGGCATCTGGGTTGGTTCCATAGTCTAGCTATAGTAAATTGAGCTGCTATAAACACTGATGAAGCCACATCACTATAATATGCTGATTCTAACTCTTTTGGGAAAATAACCAGGAGTGGGATAGCTGGGTCATAAGGTGGTTCCATCCTTAATTTTTTGAGGATTCTCCACACTGCTTTCCATAGTGGCTGAACCAGTTTGCTGTCCCACCAACAGAGTAATAGTGTTCCTCTTTTCCTACAGCCCCTCCAGCATCTGTTATTGTTCGAATTTCTCATTTTTGCCATTCTAACAGGAGTGAGGTGGTATCTCATTGAAGTTTTGATTTGCATTTCCCTTATAGCTAATGATATAGAGCATTTTCTCATATATTTATGGGCTTTCTGGACTTCCACTGGAGAGAAGTTCCTTTTGAGTTCTTTAGCCCATTTATTGATTGGATTATTTGTGAGTTTGGAGTTTAGTTTCTTTAGTTCCCTGTCTATTCTGGATATTAGCCCTCTGTCCGAGGTGTAGCAGGCAAAGGTTTTCTCCCATTCTGTAGGTTCTCTCTTGACAGCATTTTCTTAATAGGTATATTTTGTGATTCTTGTCCTGCTAGGATGCTCAGGAGACATTCTTCTGTCACTAGTGTGGCCCTGTCCAAAACAGTTCCCACGTGGAAATAGAGTTAGGGAAGACAGGTCCTGGCACCCTAGCTTCTGAAAATCTCACAGTAATTTTAATTGCAATTTTCTGAGCAAGAGCAGAAATATTTGCAAATACAGTGTGAGGTTTGGAAGCAGTCATGTAAATTTTATTTTTTAAGTATCGATCAGTTTTTATTTTCCATATTTTTGTCTTCCATGGATTTCTTTGAAAACCAAGCTTGTGCCATCATGCATGACCAGAGTCTTCAGAGTAGGGGATGGAATTTAAGTGGTTTTGCTAGGTTGGACTGAAGGTAATCTCAAGGGACCCACATCTGTGCTGCTGCTTGTTACACCAGGACTTTCATCACTTCTGGTTACAACGGACTTCTCTCCCAAGAATGGGCTTTGCTGCCACCGGGTCTGTAAGGACAGCAAGCTATCCCAGGCCCGTCCTTTCTACACCATGTGTGTGTCTGTGTGTGTCTGTGTGTCTGTGTTGTTTACCTGGAGGCACTTTTGTTCCTTCTCCTACTCCCAGGCTCAGGTACTGCTTTGGTTGTGTGTGTTGTGATAAGACTTTGGGAGTCATTGTCCCTTATTGCTGCCTGGCTTGGCTGGAATTCACATCCTTCCAAATGTACTTTCGTCTCTCCTCCTGGGGCCACCTACTGACTCAGAACCCCATGTTCCTTCGTTCCTTTGCCATATTTATGTCAAGAGTTTCCTGCATAGATAGCTATTTCTCAAAGAGTTCAGTTTCCTTAAGGACTTCTACATCACCCCAGTGTCTGGCTGCCTAAGGTCTGGTTGATCTTCTAGAAGTTCAAGCTATGTTTTTTTTTTTTTAAATTGCATCTTTACCCTCCGTTAGGGATTATTTTATTTCTTTACAGGTACACTTTTTTCCTAGTGCATTATAATTATACATAACAGTGCAATGCCTCAAGCCATATCTGTAGATGCACGTAACAATCTGATCAGTCTGGTTCCCTGGAACCTTCCCTTTCCCTCTCCTCCTCCCTGATCCACTTGCTTTACTCTTTATTGCTGTTTTACAGTTTTCCATGATGAAGGGATTTGTTGTTACACATTCACGCATGCACACGTTCTAACAATATCATTTGCTCCAGTTCCTTCCCCTGCACTTCTCCCCCCTTCTCCGTGATCTCTTTTCTCCACTGATCCCCCCTTTATACACACACACACGTACATACGTAAACATTTAAAAATTTTTTTCAAATTTAAAAAATTTTTCAAATTCCTGCATGGGTACTAGTCAGTGTCTCAGGGGTGCAAGTATACCATACAGTATTTATGCCCCCCCTTTCCCTCCCCACTCTCCTGCCCCTTCCACCTCTCCCTTCCCTGCCCCCATGGTAAGACTTCCCTCGGTTCGCCTGTTACCTGTGTTGGATGGATCTTTATGTAATCTTTACCTTCTTTCACCCTTTCTTTTGTTTTACTCTGGCTTCCACATCCGAGAGAAAGCATTCGACCTTTGAATTTCTGAGTTTGACTGCTTTCACTCAGCATGATTTTCTCCATTCCCATCCACTTTCCAGCAAAGGACACGATTTCATTGTTTTTAATAGCTGAGTAGAACTGCATTGTGTATGTTACCACCGTTTCTTGATCCAAGTTATGGGTTTTTTAAAAAGGAGGACTCCAACCGTTTCCCTATACCTCCCTCCCTCCACCAGCTGTCATATGTGTTAGCCACACAGTCTCTATAGTCATTCCCTGGAAGTGTCTTTGTTCTCCAGGCCTTGCATAAACTGGCCCTTGCTCCTGGAATGCTGCCTTGTGGAACCCTCTCCCCTCCCCAGGCCAGCTAGAGTCCCTGCGCCGCTAAGAGCCTCTTCCAGATCAAACTTGCTTCCCAGTCCCGTGGTATCAACCTCACCCAAAAGACTGTCCACAGGAAGTGGGGATTAACTTTTTTTTTTTGGTACTGGATATTTTATTTATTTATTTATTTATTTATTTATTTATAATATATGGAGAGGGACAGTAAGAGAAAATCAAATTTATTTAATTTTCCATGTGGCTTTCATTGCTCTAACACTTTGTTCTGTTTATGGTATTGGGGTTTGAACCCTCATCCTTGGGCAAGCCAGGAAAGCACCATAACCACCGAACCACCTCTCCAGCACCAGTACTGGGGATTTTAAACCAGGAGTGATTTACCATTAACCACATCCCCAGCCCTTTTTATTTTTTATTTTGAGACAGGATCTCACTAAGTTACTTAGGATCTCACTAAACTGCTGAGGCTGGCTTTGAACTTAGGATCCTCCTACCTCAGCCTCCTGAGTTGCTGGGATTATAGGCGTGTGCCACCACTCCTGGCTAAAGCCGGGACCAGATTTTAATCTCACAAGTGCCTGACATAGTATTATTACAATACTTCCACAATTTCCTCTAGTGAGACAGTGTATGAGATGAAAACTTTGAAATCTCACTGTATGTTTCCTGATACTGAAATCTGCTACTTAGATTTTTGAAAACTGTTTTCCCTTCATTGCAAGAGACTTCTCTTTGCTGTGGTGGAGCAGAGTTCGTTCCCGTAGACTCTGGTCCATGGCGTCTGCTCGTGTGCCATGCCCTGGCCATCAGCAGGCTTGTGTTAGCAGCAGGGCTTCAGAGTTGGGCTCCTGGACTTTCCCGCTTTGTGGTAAGGAGGCCTCCCCTGAGGCGGGCTGGAGACTACAGCATCGGGAGGAGTGTCAGTAGACAGGAAGGCGAGGTCACACCTGTGCTGTCTCTTACCACCTGCCTCCCATGGGACCAAAGTCTAACCTGGGTTCATCTCCAACCCCCTAGTTCCCTCTGCCCTGCATGGTTTGGATGTGGGACTGTCCTGGGCCATCTTCCTTGAGTGTGGAGGCTGAGGAAGTCTGAAAACTGGGGACTTGGAATAAAGGTCTGAGGCAGCTAGGGAGACAGCCGCTGCCTGGTTGTCCTGACATGTCCACCGGCTGGACTGGACTTCAGCGCTCTCTTTTAGCTGATGGTCTGGATTTCAGTAATCTGCAAGGTACCCCCGGCCGGCTAAATATCTTTTATATGGTGATTGCTGGCTGGCCTGTCCTCCATGAAACTTCTAGGAAAGCCTATGGGAAGGTAGATGTGGATGGAAGAAGTGTTTCAACAACTCCCCAGCCGTGGTGCTCACAGAGGGCCCAAGGGGCAAGAGTAAACTGGACCAGAGAGAACGAGTCCCCAGCCTTTAGGCCATCTTTCCTTCCTGGCAGAAACAGAGCCAAATTTCAGCTCTCATTATTGCACGAGTGCTACCTGAACTTGTCTGAGGTTTGCTGGGAACACAGCACCCCTGAAATGATGCAGAGTTGTCACTGCGTCTTGCAGAATAGTTCTCTGCACCTGCAAATGCCTGCGTCCGGGGTGGGTGCACATATTTTAAGTTTGCCTCTTAGCTCTTTGTGATTGTTCATTTATCTTCATGTTGGAATACAAAACAGCCTCAGCACAAAACCATATTTGAAGAACTCCATATTTTCAGAAAGCTGACTTGAAAAAAAAAAGATTAGAACAGAAAGATCTTTTAAAACTGGCTCTCCCACTTACTGAGCTCAAGATGAAGAAATTACAATAAAAAGCATTCTGAGATTAGGTGATTAGAATCTGTGTTGCTGATAATATAAACTACAGGCAAAGCTCCCACTAATCGCATATGTCACCTCAAGAAGCAAAGAACCCCTTCTTCCTGAGGACATTCTGTCCTGAAAAAGTACACAGAGAAAACACAAAGTCAAAAAGGGCAGTGACCGGGCTGGAGCGGTGGCTCAGTGGTTGGAGTGCTTGCCTGGCATGCGCGAGGACCCGGGTTTGAACCCAGCACCACATACACAGCTAAGTGTCGGAGAAACAGAGACCAGATGGAAAAACAAATAAAATTGATTCTCTCTCTCTTCCTCCCTTTAAAAAATAATAAATAAATAAAAATAAGATATAGGGCAGTGACTCTGAACATCAGTCACCTATGGTATTATTCAGCAGTTTATTTTTAAGAAGAAAACTACAAAATGGGGTTCCTTGTTAGTAACCCATAAAATTCATGTATGGTGTTGGTAAAAATCTGAACAAAAAGGTAGAAACTACAGAAAAATGTCTAGTTAGCCCTGGGTCTTTTCTTTTAAAGACATGTTTACTGTGATTAAGTTTGATCTTTTTTCTTCATATGTCATATGAAAAAAATTAGCCAGGGTTTTTACTTCCCTGCTTAAAAATTTAAAAAGTGTTTGTTCATTTGAGTGTGTGTGGCCTCTTTCTCAAATGCTGCACCTTATTTGGTGTCTCCTGAGAAAATCCTTTAGCAACGGCCTCGGAAGCTGGCTCCCATCTGGGCACGTGGGCAGTGCTGTGCAGTTCCTGCCCAGGGAGAGGGCTGAGCTCTTGCCTGGCAGAAGGAACTGGTATGATTAGGGTGCTGTGCTCATTGGCTGCCTTTGTCTTCTCAGGTCCCTTCTTAGCACAGGTGCTGTCAGCTTCCAACCCATTAGCAGGTCCTTACCTGCAGTGGCTGGAGCTGTTGAGTTCATTGTCAATTTCACCCTATCCAGACTGGCGCCATGTTATATGTGAAAGACTTGGGCCAGAGAGAGTGAGGCCACCGGGTCCACCTCCCGTGGGGAACAGTGAGTGAATGGGAATGAACACGGAGAGCGAGCAGGTGGGTGCTGGCCATGGGAGAAGGTCTTCACATCAGTTTTCTCAGCAGCTCAGCCCTCCCCATCTGGGATCTTCCTGGAGTGACCCAGACCTGGCCTCCCTTTTCAACCTATTATTCCTGAGCTCTTCTTCCAGAAAAAAAAAAATGAACCAATAGGTTTTACTCCTGCCTGTTGCTCATGAAATATTACTTGAAACACCAGAAAGCGTCAGACGTATTTTTATAAACTCTTACATTTTTCCAAAGTGTTACAATTTTTAGAAAATAAGCCCTAATGCTATTTCTCTGAACTGAGTTGTGTGTGAGATGCTTAGTAAATACCAAATGACAAACACTTTTCAAACCCCCAGCACAGCGCGCTCAGGGTCAGTGTGTATCGGCACCACCTGGAACCACCTGGAGGTTTGTTTATTGGAGCAACCCTGGAGCTTCTGATCTGCAGATCTGGGGTGGGACTGGGAACTGCTTTTCTCCTTTCTTTCTTTTTTTGGATGGGGAATTGAGCCAGGGGTTTCTCTACCCCTAAGCTATACCCCAGCCCTTTTTGTTTTATTTTTGAAACAGGGTCTCGATAAATTACCCAGGCTGACCTCCAATATGTAATCCTCCTGCCTCAGCCTCTCTAGTAGCTGGGATCACAAGTGTGCGCCACCATGCCCAGCTAGAATGTACTTTTCTAGAAAGCTCTCAGAGAGGATGATGTGGTTGATCTGTGCCACATCCTACCCCTGAAAGACAGCAGGTATCAAGAAAGAGTACAAAGCAGTTTGCTAACAGTCCCGGGCAGGCGTAGTTTAGTCAAAGTCGCTTTATAATTATTTGATGGTTTTCACACTTATGTTTGTTCCTAAAATTAGACTGCAGGCTGTTAAGATGGGGGAATTCATCTGACACCTGGAGACAAGCCCTGGGAGTCCTGCCTGCAGCTTACCAATGTGCACTCGTGAGAATGGGTGAGACAAAGGTTCCCCTGTCGGAAGTTCTACTTCTGCTTTTGATTGGCTGTTGGACACGTTTCTGCCCCCGGTTGCTGTGCTCAACCCTGTTTTCCCTGACAAGAAGGGTGGGGGCTACTCCTAAGAAGTCCTTAAACCTATACTATTAGGGCAGAGTTAGGGATAGTGGGATGGGGGTGACAGGAGAGGGTGACAGGAAGGGTGGATATGATCATGCTATATGCATGTATGAAACTGTTTCAACAAAATCCATTACTTTGTAAATTAATATGCACTAATAATTATAATAATTTTTAAAAATAATAATCTCTACTAAACAGAGATAAGGCATCCACTGTTGGGTTCATTTAGTTGGAGTCCAAGGTCTAACAAAACAAGCTTTGCTAATTTCATGTTTTTTTGTCTTTCAAATAAATTTGGTATTCCCCTATCGGTGACTCACTTCCACTGGCCCTGGGTTAAGGAAACCAGATGGACCACAAGCTTGTTCTGAGCCTGAGTCCGTTGTATGCCCACAGGTGTCTGCTCCTCATTAAGAGAGCTCGGTTTTCCCCAAATGACCCCTTGGAAGACCTGGGGCACTTGATAGCATGCTTCCTTTATTGTCATCTATAAGAACATGTGGGGTACACAACATTATCCTTTTGCTACGCACATTTACCACACACAAATGACCAGGTGTGTATAGTAAATCACGCATTAGTTGAGTCTTTTTTTGCTAAATGAGAAGAGTCAGTTTAAAGTTTATACACCAGTCCTCCCCACACTTAGCTGCAACAAGAGAATACCCTAGAGAGCTTTTAAAAGCCCCAATGTCCATGCTGCATCTTATACCCATGATATTAAAATTTCTAGAGAGGAGACTCAGACATCAGTATATACATGTGTGTGTGCGTATACATATACATGTATATGTGCATGCACAAATGTTTATGCATACATATGTGTACATGTATGCATATATTTTTTTTTAGTGCTGGGGATAGATCCTAGGGCCTCACACATGCTAGGCAAGTACTGTACCACTGAGATACACTGCCAGCCCTTGACAACAGTATTTAAAAAAAGTCTATCCAACATACAGCCAAGTTTGAGATCGAGCGGCTCAGCAGCAGTTTTCTGGGTAGACTCATTTGTTGGGTTTGTACTGAATCCTCTTCCACTGTGGCCATGGGCACGGGGCAATCTGGGAAGCAGCAGGTGCACTCTTGACCTGGGTGAGAGTCTGGGCCTCACCTCCCTGACTCACCCTTTTGAGCTCATCAAGTGGAGCGCTGGGATGACTGAAGCTGTACTCTTGGGGGTGACTGCATGTGGCCACCTGGGATGACTGAAGCTGTACTCTTGGGGGTGACTGCATGTGGCCACCTGGGATGACTGCAGCTGCACTCTTGGGGGTGACTGCATGTGGCCACCAGTTTTTGCAGTCCCCTCATCAAGAGATGGAGTCTACTTCTCCAGTCCTTGAAGCTGCCCTGCTCTCATGACTTGGAGAAGGCAGCAAAAAGGGATGTTGAGCGAGTACCAGAGCCTGGGCCTCCAGTGGCCTCCTAGCTGCTCTCTCGAATGGAGCCCAAGACAGCCACATGGGGAAGCCAGTCTCGCCTTCAGGAGGATGAAAGGTGGCGCGGAGGAGAGGCGAGGCGCGCCAACCTGCAGCCAGCGCTGACTTGCAGGCGTGTGTGCCAGGCCATCGTGGGCGTTCCGCCTCCAGACGGTCCTGCAAGCTGTCATGTGAGAGAGTCCTGCAAGGCAGCGGAGGCTGTGCCCGGTCAGCCCGTAGAGTCGCGATCAAGCAGAAACTGACGCTGTTTCGGGCTGTTACCATTCAGCCACAGATGTCTGAAGCAAATCATGACTCCATACATCCTGACTTTTGTACACGAGCCACAAACCATTGCAAGCATGGCAAATGCAGGGGAGAAAGCAAATCATGACTCCATACATCCTGACTTTTGTACACGAGCCACAAACCACTGCAAGCATGGCAAATGCAGGGGAGAAAGCACAGCTGCCTCTGCTCTCAGCGGAAGCCGGCCCGCTTCATGTCAAAGCTACTTCATGAGCCACCGACACAGTGTTTCTCATGGTGAGCATCTAAGGCATATTTTTTTTTTTTTTTTAGTGAATTCAGGACAATAAAGTTTAAAATGGACTGTAGAGATGGAAAATAAAAGTCAACCACTGAGAGGTGCTAAAAAAATCATTGCTTATAGATAAAATTACATATAAGGTTGTTTTCAGGAGGCAAAATCAGAGTATCTAACGCTTTGAGTAGGACTTCTTCAAAGTCCAGAAAAGGATGATATTCTTGAGGTGGTCAAGAAATTGAACTGGGATACTTCTGGAAATTTAATTTTGTTTTTATTTGTATTTAGTCAATCAATATTTTTGAGAGCTCACAGCATGCAAAGTGTTTGCTGAGTATTAAGAGAGTTGGAAAAATTAAATTCTTACACTGAAGGGGTGTTTTGTCATGTGCTTATTCTGTCCTGACAGTTTTCCAAGCTGTGGCTGTTGGGGGCATTATCTCAGTCCTAGCAGTGGGCATTCTGATTCACCCTCTGAAACGCCCAGTGGTCCTTCAGTGTGGAGGAGAGAAGCCAGCAGGGACATCATGTTCTGGGAAGTGAAAAAGCTCACCGCATGTTGGGCTGTGGCCAGGAAGGGCCACATTGAGAATGGAGTAGGGAGGGGTGGGACTCTTCATCCCACGTGTAGACCAGGGCCTTCCAGCGGGCACCAGAGCATGGGATTCAGCAGTGTGCAACTGAACCAGTGAGAAGGCTTGTGCCTTGCGAGGACCCAGTCCAGTGTTCATCAGTTGCTCAGTTACACACACGCACACACGTAAACACACACCGTGCTTCCTAAGGCTGCCTAACCAAAATACCAGAAAGTGGATGGCTTAAACAACTGAAGCGTACTTCCCACAGTTCCAGAGTCTAGGAGTGATCAAGGTGCATTGGTCACGTTGGTTTCTTTCGAGACCTTTCTCCTTAGCTTGCAGGTGGCTGACTTCTTGCTATGTGCTCTCTGTGCACACCTTCCTGGGGGGGTCTCTGTGTCCACATTTCCTCTAAGAAGGGTGCCAATCAGATTGGACTAGAGCCCACTCTGATGGCCTCGGTTTAACTTGATCACCTCTTTAAACACCCTGTCTCCAAATACAGTCACGTTCTGAAGAACTGGGACTTAAGGCTTCAACCTATGAACTTTGAGGAGGACACAATTCAGCTATGAATACGTGTGTGTGCACCTGTTCTCTGCCTTGTGGGCCACCTGAATATTCTGACAGATGAGGACAAAGGGAAGAAGAAAAGAAGGCAGCTTTGAGGTAGTGCTATCAAGTGTGACCCTCTGAAGGTAGAAACCGGAAAAGTTGCTGGACTTTGAGGGCTCAGGGTCTGCAGCAAGCCCGAGACTACGCAAAGGCCAGCCTGTACCACCAGGAGAGGCATGGGATTGTGCGCTCATGAATGAATTACCTGGGACAAAACCCCCATCTTCTTGAGCGATTGCTCAAGTTCCTATTCAGAAATAATTGTCAAAAGGGAAATTACATTTTTTTGGCGGTTCTTTTCTTCCTTCTCATTTTTTAAACTCTCCTAAATGTGATAGGCAGATAGGGGTTTTGCTTCCTTAAATGAAAATCACTTAGTTCCTGTTTTCTCCAACTGGAGGCATTTCAAATAAAGAGTCAGGTTATCTGAGAGACACAAAAAACAAAACAACTAGAGGGGAATTCTGCAGATGACTGGGGAATCCAAAAGCAGGAGTTGAGGATATTTGCAAAGTTCACCAACCTGGACAAATTTATGAACTCAGCCGATGGGGTTAGAGTCTACCCAATACCTATTTGATCTTCTTTTCCCAAACGATTTTTACTTAGACTTTGCTCAGCTTTCATGGTGGAAATGTTAGGGGCAGGTAGGGGCAGACAGGGAGCCTTCCTACACCCTTCCCCAAGAAGGCTTGGAACCTTTGGGGCAGGAGGTGACATCCTCCTGCTGGCCGTGGAGGAGAGAAGTGGGGTTTCAAAAAGGAAATATGAAAAATCTACCCAGGAAGAAACAGAGAGACCATGCTAACACTGCAGTCCTAAAATTGGAATTGTCAACAAAATGGCCAGGTGAAAACACCAAATCCTATAGACATTGAATCCTATGGACAGAAGTCAACACGAGGAGATTGGGGGAACACTGCTCATGTCCCCACAAATGTCCCAGGCAGGATACTTTATTCCTGAAAGTTTCAATTTTGCATTTAATTCATCCTCCCGCACACTTTTGCTTTATTTTGGTTCTCAAGAGGTTGAAAACATTGAAGAGGGAAGACTCCAAGAGAGCTTGTGCAATATTTCAGCAGTGTCGCTGGACACGAAGTGGCACACATTTTACTCAGAGCTCATTAAATGAGTAAAGTATGTAAATATTTCCTGTACTGCTATTTCTCAATAGGGAAACCACCTTCCCCTCCGCCCCCAAAGGAGCTCTATCTGGGGGACCCCATCACATACAAGTCTGGGTCTCTTCTCTGAGTGAGATGGTCAGAGAGAGGTCCTCGAAGGTCTCCTCACTGCTCTAGGAATGCCACTCTCTTCCTAGTTCTCAGATGAATTTCAGTTGAGAGATAAAACTGTCTTAGTTTTAACTTCTTCCCCCACATTCATTGTGAGTTTCCCATTAATACTCCTCTATGCTGAAATCTACTCTGTGATGCTGTTTGATTTGGTGCAAAACTATGTAGCTATTTTAAAAACAACATTAAGCTTTTATGGTGACCAAAAAAATTTCCCCTGACTTTGAGGCACGCTGATACATCAGTCAGCAAGACTAGGAAAGGAGGCTTGGGTTTGTGTTATGCAGAGGTCTGCTTGGCTATTTCTCTAGGAGGGCAGGAAGCCACATCTCATTAAAACCAATATCCTCCCACAGTAGTGGTGCACTCTGGTATTCAGAGCTCCTGCTGGGGCTGTGGGTCAGCACCAGGCATGCCTGGCTATCACTCTGCAGCTCACGGTGATGAAATGTCATCGCGTCACCCAATGGACTCATCCAGGTATTAGTGCAGAGGCACTTCCTTCAGCAGGAAGAAAACTGTCTCCATGAGGAATTAATTTTCCCTTCTGCGATGTCCAGACCTCTGCATCCTTCTGTGAGTGTGGACATTGGGTAGTCATGTCTTAGGACTCTGGCAATCACAAGGCAAGCTTTTAAAAATCCAGGGCCTGCCTGGGCTGGATCAGATCAATTTCCCTGAACTATTGAATTTCTTAAAACTCGCCAGTATTTATTAAAAAAAATTCTTTCACCAGTATTATTTAAAACTCCTCAAGGGATTTCAGCGGGAAGCTGCCACTGAGCCCCACTGCTCAGGGTCCATATAGTCCTCAAATGCAAAGGTTTTGATTAAAAAATTAATAAGAAGGCCAAAGGTTTCTTTTACTTGGAAAAAATGTGTTTTAAAAATTATTCTCACAACTCAAAGGTTACCAACAGAATTTTTCCCCTAAACTTTCCATTAATAATAATAATAATAATATTAAAAGCTGCACTGAAAACAATTATGAGAAAATTCAGCCAAAATACAATTTTCCAGAAAGTCATAGGCAATTGAAAAGAAATCAAAGATTAAAAAGAAAGTTTTTTTTTTACAGGAATTTGATTTTCAGTTCATTTTAATGAATGTTTCCTTTCAAAGATGGATAAACAGCTTTTGCCAAAAAAGTCCCATCTCTGGCTGTTGCTAAGAAGCTCAGAGTGAGTGATGGAAATGCCCACGACAGAGTTAACTCAGCCTGACTCAATGTGGGTTTTAAAGAAGAAATTAACAACGTTTAACAGTAAGAGCACAAGTGGGTGACAAAATAAGAGGCCACCAAATGACTAGCTGAAAGGATTGTCTTGCAAACAGTTTCTTTTTTTTTTAAAGAGAGAAGGACAGTGAGAGAGAGAGAGAAAGAGAGAGACAGAGAGAATCAATTTTTTATTGAGTTTTTCACATGGCCTTCCTTGCTCTGACACTTAGCTGTGTTCATGGGTGCTGGGGTTTGAACCCGTGTACTTGGGCATGCTGGGCAAGCTCCGTAACCGCTAAGCCACTGCTCCAGCCCCCTTTCAAACAGTTTTCTAAAGACCTGCCTACCTGATCTTTTGTTGCCAAAAGAAACGTGTCTCCCACTAGATACTACTCGGCATATGCTAAACTGCTCTGAAGGAGCAGAAGAAGTAGCAGGCACTGTATCAGCTGCTGACACAGCCTGAATACATCCAGGAGTGGATCCAAGTTCTAACCCTCGGTACCAGTGAAGGTGACCTGACTGAAGCAGGGTCTTTGCAGATGTGATTAAGACAAAGATTTGGAGATGGGATCATCCTGGACTAGAGTGGACCTAAAATCCAGCGGTGAGTCCTCATCAGGACCGGAAGGGAGAAGGCAGAGTGGGAGGCTGCGTAAAGATAGAGGCGGGGATGGAAGCGGGTGTTGGTCACCCCCGGAACGCCAAGGAAGCCAGAGGCCCCAGAAGCCAGGACAAAGTCCAGGAACAGAACCTCCCTCAATGCCTCCGGAGGGAACCAGCCCTGCGGGTACTTGTGACCTCCCGAGCCGTCTGTTGAGTGTTACTGCAGCTCCAGGCCATGCTCTTGACCTCCCGTCATTCCATCTGATTTCTCCTGAGAGCCGTCACCTTGGACTTCAAGTCACTTGGTTTTACCTTCTCGTGCCAGGTCCTAAGCTCAACAGAGCCTGCGCCAACTCCTGAGGATCTCTGCAGAGCTGGTGGCCTGGTGTTTCTTCACTGCCTTGCAGAGGAGGCTGACCCAGGCAGTCAGGCCCAGGGACTGTAACCACAGGGAAGGGCGTGGCCTTCACTCTCCTAATCCTGTCCTCACCCAACTCTGGGCCAGGGGGTCCTTCTCTATGTGCCCCCAATGTCCTTATGAGCATTGGTCTCTCACAAGCCTGTCTTCCCCTGACTCAGTTCCTCAGGACGGTGACCATGCTTTCCTTACTTCTAAATTCCCTCAGCCCAGGGCTGATGTCAGAGAACACCATTATGAATAACATCAAGCCTCAAGGATTTGACTGCCAGCTGCCTTTTCAGGCTCCTCTTGTCTTATCGGTTTTCCCTGTCTGCTCCTGCGGCACTCACTGCCTGTCTGTCCTGGTCAACCCATTGGTATCACACCCTTGCTCATAGGATGGATCACCTTGGCCCTCTCCATCTATTCACATGTTGGAGCTTGGACCTCCAGGACCCCAGCCATGGCCTGTCTTGGACATTGCACCTTTATAGGAAGAATCACATTTAAGGGACGACATTAGGCTGGGCTCTAATCCCTATGGCTGATGGCCTTAGGAAAGGAAAATACTTGGGCACAAAGATGCATAAAGGGAAGGGGACTTGAGACATAAGAAGACAGAATCTACAAGACAAAGACAAGCCTGGGACACACCCTACCCCAGAAGCCCTCATAAAGAACTGAAATCTGTGGACACTTCAATCTTGGACCCCAGCACTGTAACACAACACGCTGAGCACCCCCTCGTCCTGGAACCCAGCGTGAGACGATACGCAGAGACCCCTTGTCCTGGACCCCAGCAGTGTTGGACAATACACTGAGCCCCCCTGGTCCAGAACCCCAGCACTGTGGGACAATATGCTGAGCTCCTCTCGTCCTGGACCCCAGCACTTTGGGACAATGTGCTGAGCCCCCTTGTCCTGGACCCCCCAGCATTGTGGGACAATATGCTAAGCTCCTGTCTGTGGCCCTTCCTTCAGGGTGGCTCTCGAACTCTTGTAGTTCTGAAGTCATTCAGGTGCTGTCCCAAGCAGGCTCTGGGCCTGGGACTCCTGAGCATCAGCTCACAGCAACTTGGGGTCCAATGATCCTCTGCCTGAAGTTGCTGGGAAGCACAGGCTGAATTAGAAACGGACTCTGGGTGAGCCAAGAAGGGCAGTCACATGATTTCAAGATATCCCAGGGTCTACAACGGTCACAGGACAGGGTCACCCTCTGGCCAGCTCGAGCAGAGGACCTCTACTCCCCCCTGTAGTGGACAGGGTGGACTTCTCACATTAGTAAGAGAAACAACTTTTGCAACTCAGAGGAAGTGAGTCTAAAAAGAGAAAATGTGTGTGTGGCGCCCAGTTTGAAAGAGTTAGGTCATGTGCAACCAGGGCCTATGGGTCGGAAAGGATGTGGGTGAGTTTATGGCATGGGCTCTGAACGTGTTGGGCAGGGACAAAGCACTAACTGCAGGTTGTTTCTAAGGCTTCTTGGCCTCAAGACCTCGTTGCACCTTTCCCTCCTGCCTTGACTTTGATGAGCCAAACCTCCGAAGCGTATGGGAGCATAGCAATTTACAGCACAGAAAAATAACAAAACATTTTTGTAGAACACTGTAGCAAGCAAAGGAAAGTGACACAATACTAGCCATTTCCTGCCTCAAATCAGTGGCTGCGGACTTTGGGGGAGCTAGGCTCCTCACGCTGACTGACTGGCGCTCAGCCCCAGGGGTGGCTCTGCACAGCTCGGCTGCAACTTCAGCCTCGTCCGCTCAAGTGCCCCTTCTAGCCCCTTCTCTGCTGATGTGAGCATCTGCTGTATAACACAACACCCCTCCCCACACTGCCATTAAGCACTGGGCAAGAATCTCAAGCAAATAGTGAGGTGGGTGGAGAATTCCTAAAGTCACCGCTCAGAGATGACTGAGATGAGAAAGTCTGACTGGGAAATCTTTGTGTGTGTGCGCGTGTGGGTGCTAGGGATTGAACCCAGGGGTACTTTACCACGGAGCCACACCCACGGCAGGGTCTTGCTAAGTTACCCAGGTTGGCTTTGAACCTGTGATCCTCCTGCCTCCGCCTCCTGCACTGCTGTGATTACAGGTGTGTGCCAGGATGCCCACCATTTTGGTTGACAATTTTGAATCTTATTCGTTTGGAGGTCAATGGTCTCCATTTCTTGGAGAAAAAACGATTAGCAGCCAGCATTTCCATCATATACCTGCTAAGCAGTAGGAATTCATTAATTACCATTTTCGTTCAAGGTGCCTCATTTTCCAATCCTTAAAACTCATTTATTTCTCCTCAAAATTTTATGTGGCAGTTACAGTCACTTCCTTAACTGATGAGGAAGCTGAGGGGGAATCTGCCCAGGGAAAATGGGGAAAGGCAGGTCCAAGATTCCATTGGAAGACTTTGTGGTTCTTTTTTTTTTCCGAGGGCTGAGGACTGAACTAGGGGCCTTGTGCATGCTAGGCAAGCGCTCTGCAACTGAGCTAAATCCCCAACCCCTGTGGTTCTAAGTTCTAGGCTCTTTGTCTCCCAATCCCCACAAGGCTTTTCTGCCTGGGAGTGTCTGAGTCAGGGAGGCCTGTCCAGGCCAGAAAGGATGTAGTTGATGAGATCCACTGAGAAGGGTCCACATAGGAGGTCTCTCAGAGGTGGCTGGGATGCCTTAGAAAGTCCTGGAGTAGGACCCTTTACAATGGGGGTTTATTAGATGGTGAGCACTTGGCCTGGAGGTAACACAAGAGCCGTGTTCCTGTGGATGCCCAAAGCTGACCAAGGGCACAGGCGAGTTTGGATGCAAGAGGAGGTGAAGGAGGCATCATAGAAAAGGCCAGAAAAGAGCAACTCAATGCGTATTTTGGGTGTTATCCTGTACCAGGCTGGGGGCCAACAGCAGGTGGGGACCGAGGGGACCAGGGTCATGAGGATGGAGATAGAGCCTGCTCCCAGCAGTGTGTGTGCTACAAGGTCGAAGACAGACTGGAACTATGCTTGCAAGACCTTCTGGTCCATGCTGAACTTAGGAGATTCTTCTCCCTCAACACAGCTGACATGGGCAACCATTCCCAAAGACAGAAAGAACCACTGGAATGACGCTGTGTGCGTGCTGGTTACGATGGCGATGTCTGTAATCCCAGAGACGTGGGAGCTCGAGGCAGGAGGGCTGCAAGTCTGAGGTCAGCCTCAGCAATTTGGCAAGGCCCTGCGCAACTTAGTGAGGCCCTGTGTCAAAATTAAAAAAAAAAAAAAAAGGGCTGGAGATGTTGCTCAGTGTAAGCCCCGGGTTCAATCCTTAGTACCAAGTAATAATAATGTCAATGATGCTGTACGCATATTATGGTCCCTACAGCACTTTTGCTCCGAGAAGGACTCTGGAGTCTTGGAAAGGGCTGCTGGAAACGTGGCATGAAAATAAAGAGAGAAAACCCCAATTTCAACTCTGTTCTTAGTGGAAGCCTGAGGATGTAGCTCTGAATCTGCTCGCGGGGGTTGGGGCAGGAGCCGTGCTCGTGTCTGTGCCAGTCTGCCTAAGTGATTGCGTGGCCATAAATGCACCTTAAGGAAAAGAAGGGGCTTAGTTCATGTCATCAGCCTGTCATAGGGAAACCATACTACTAGTTAGCGAGTCCTGGAATTGACTGGGAATGGTACGAATCAACCGCTTCTCTTCCTTTGCTACCTTTGCATATAACTTAATTTTTTTAAAAAGCAAACTAATTTGGATAAATTCAAGGAAGAGCACAAATAGCCTCTGAGGAAGCCCTCTGGTAACACTGCAGGCACGCCTTGGTGTCCCCTCTGGCAGACACTTCCACATTCTGCTTTTTGTAAGAGTCATGAGTCAATGGAAGGACCCGGGGCTCCTGGAAGACTGTGTGGCAAACATGCAATTGGAATGGCTGGCACTCACGGAAGCTTGGTGACATAAGGGTCAGATGACATGGTGAGGAAGGGAGAATTTCCTGGATTGGTAACGAGATCACAGACATCACCCTCGTCGTCTCTGTCACAGGAGGCTGCTCGCGAGTCAGACAGATGCAGCTTCGGTTTGGATCTGTAACTCTTGGCAGACCTGGAGAAAAGAAAATGAGAATTAAAAAAAATTTTAATTGAGCAGGGTGTGGAGGTGCACACCTGTTATCCTAATGGCTCGGGAGGCTGAGGGAGGAGGATCACAAATTCAAAGCCAGCCTCAGCGACTTAGCCAGACCCTGTCTCAAAACAAAAAAAAAATAAAAAGAACTAGAGATGTGGCACAGTGGTTAAACACTCCTGGGTTCAATCCCTAGTCCCCCAAATTTTTTAATCGAGTAATAATAATTGTACTGTTTATAGGGCACAGTGTGATAACTTGATACAAGTGTACAATGTGTTATGATCAAATCCAGGTAAACAGCATCTCATCTCCTTAAACATTTATCATTTCTTTGTTTTGGAAAACTCTGAGCTCCTCTTCTCTAGAGCTGTATAAAACATGTAATAATAAGTTGCTATGAACCTATTATGCTGTAGAACCCTAGAAACTGCCCATCCTAACCAGGTTTTTGTTACCTATTCTCCAGCCTCCCTTTATCACTCCCAACCCTTCCAAACCCCTAATGACCACCACTCTACTCCCTACTTCTGAGAATAACGGTTTTAGCTTCTGTATGAACGAGAACATGCAGTGTTTGTCTACGGCTTATTTCACTTGACATAGTAACCTCCAGTTGCATCCATTGGTGCAGATGATGGGACTCCAGTCTTTTTGAAGGCTGAATAATATTCCATTGTATATAAAACCACAGAAAATGAATGTCTGGTTTAGATTCTCCATTTGACTCTTGGATTCTTCTGCTGGAGAATGGAAAGGTTCTAACGTAAGCACCCACCTTGCGAGGCCCTTGAGCAGCCCCAATGTGAAAGCATTGCTCTTGTGCCTTTTCTATCCATTCTTTCATTTGGTTATGCATCTATTTCGTTTAAAGATATTTTCTGGTCACAAAGGAGAAGCACCAGGCAATGCTTCAAGATCTGCATGTGTGAGGCCCCTGAGGAAGGGGCTGTCAATTGGCCTTGATTTGACCTGGCACCCACTGACACAGATGACCTGAGAAGAAACCTCTGTTGAGATCTGACACAGCCTCTGTCACATGGCATCCTGAATGGAGCTGAGAGAGGGCCATTCCACCCAGCCCCCAGCACACCAATGACGTACTCGGCCAAGTGTTTTGATAATAAAAGCAACAATAACAGGTGAGGGTCATTGAATTTTCCATTACTTTGGTTTTGAAAGCATCAAAGGCAATGGAAGGACCTCCGTTCTTTTATTTAGGAGCTTCCCAGCTTTGTTGTAGATATAAATAAAAAGCACAATTCAACAGATCAAAATCTTAAAGCCTAACATCAGGCCGATCGTTGGCATTTAACGAAAAGAAATTTAGAGAATCAGAATTTACCAGGAGCTTTGAAGGAGGAATAGAGACGCAGGCGCTCATGGGAGGTTCGAAACATTCCCTCCCGACAAGGATGGATTGAAAGTGTCCTCTTAATCTTAGTGACCACCGCCATTGTCCCCAAACACCATTGCTGGAATTTACAGAAGAAACGAATTCCAAACGTGCAGGAAATATTCGCCCCAGCAGCAGGAGGTGTCTGGGCTTCTGGAAGATCACCAAACTTTTCTACGAAGCGCCTGATTTCAGTTCAACATGCGAACTGCAGACAGAGACAACTGTGGCTTTGGCTGGAGTGGAGAAGTCGAGAACCAGGCTGGGAGGAGGCCCCCTTCGGCCTTGATTTAGGAGGGGAGGATGACTTTATCTTGCTGGGTCCATCTCAGCTGAATAAGAGGAATGAAATAAACATCGAGCGCAAAGCAAGAGACCCATAAATATCATTTAGCCTCGGTAGATTTTCAAAACAGCTCGGCCATCTCTAGAGCACGTGGCCACGTGATCCACAACAGCCAACGATTGCCCTGGGGGACTGGTTGGTCTAGGGGCCTGGCAGGGAGGGGGGTTGAGGACAGAAGGGAGGACAGGGCAGGCCATCGTAACAGTTCTCTTGGCTGCCTGGAAATAGCCCAGAGAGGACAGGCTGACCTGTCAGTCCTAAATACATATATTTGTAACAACAACTTTTTTTTTTTTTGCCTGAAATAATAAACAAGATATATAGGTGCATTCCAGTTTCCTCTCTCACGTTGCCACGGGGGCTCCCTCAGCTCAGACTGCTGAGACCGGAGGAAAATGGCCAGTGACAGTTTCCACAAGGGCATCAGCAAAGAGGTCACCACACATTTTCCTGTGGCCCACGCCCTTGTGCAAATTTATCCTTTTGCAAGATGACACCCGCTATGGGGAGGTCACAGGCTGTTCTTTGGAAAGAAATAGGAATCGAAGCCCTTCCCCAAAACTTGCTTTCCTGAGGGCTGGGGAACTTCGGGGTCCTGACCCTGCTAGAAGGACAGCCTTCTCCGCAGCACCGGTTCGTGATGTGTTTTGGGGGACAAATTTTTTTGCACGTGATACAAGTCTCCCTTACTGCCCATGGTGACAGAGGCTCAATGCTTTTTATTTTTGTTATTTTAAGCAGCAACAGCCTCCGCCTCCTTCATTTTGAGAACCTAAAGGTGCGCTGCGAATGCTCTATCATGACTGTCCCTTCTCTTGTCCCCCAGACCACCCCATTGCACTTTCTGAGCTTCATGAAGGATGTTTTTACCCACCCACCTCCTCTAGGGGAACAGCGGGCTGGGATTTGTGTTTGCTTCTGCTATTGTGTTATTTAAATAGTTCGTGTCATGCAATTTCGTGACTTTGCTCATCTACTGATATTTTGCATTCTACACTTACATTTGAAGGAGGAAATGACCTTAAGGAGGTAGTTTAAAGTCACAGTGGAGCCCAGCACAGCAGTCTATTGGGGTCTAACACCAGTCGGTGCCTAGGAAGACTCATTGCTCGTGGGGTGAGCTAGGAAGGACTTCCAAGAATGGCCAATGAGGGTCAGGAGAAAGGAAACTGCCCACTACCCTTATCTCCGGGCTTTAGGTTGAAATCGAAGCGAATGACTTCGGTCGTGACGCAAGGGCACCCACTCAGAAAACATCCGAAGAAATCCCCGTGTCAGGTGGCAGCCCGCCTCCCACAGACCCCTGCTTGAAGACCGAGAGTGGCCGCCGTACCGTCCTGGCCTGCGGCAGCCGGGAAGCACGCGAGGAATAAAACTCCCAAGGCCTCTCACCCGAGCCCTCCAGGTTCTATTTCAGGGCTTTTGTAGCCCTGGGGTTCAACACAGTTATTTGTGAGAACTTGGGAAATAAATATTTTTGATAAAGTCAAACAAAATGGATGGGAAAATGGAAATATCAAATGATTGGAATGAAATTATAATTTCCATTTATTGTTATTTATTTTTATGTATATATGTTAATAAAAATACATTTAATTTCAAATTACTAATTAAAGAAGTTTCTCATCTAATTCCTAATTAAAGAAGTTTCTCATTAGAACCGCTAAACATTTTCTTTTCTCTCCTGTTTTATGCCCACGATATTTATGTTTTATAACGAGCTGCTTTTCTGCAAGCATAAGAGAAAGAATAAAACGAAACGTGAGCGCGCAGCCTGCTTCGTAAGTGGGTTTTCACTGCGTCTCTTGCTGCGACCCTTTACCTTATTTGCAGTGTGATCATTCTTCTTTATTCCTACATGTTATTAGGAAATGAACTCGAAGGTGATAACAATTGAGAGACTTAGGAGTTGGCCCTGCATTCACCTGTGTGGAAATGTTCTTAGAGACTGCTATTAATAATATGATTTTGTCATCTGGAACACGGCCTACTACCTTCTTGCTTTTCTAATAGTTGTTCACATTGCGTGATTTAGTTCTCATTCATTGTCAGAGTTCTAAGAGAGAGTTTTAAAGATTCATATATTAAAAGTCAATAAAAACTGTTGAATAGTTTGTGCTACTTATTTTGAGAGGCTGTGAAGACTGCTTCTCCCTTTCTATCAGCTCAATAGCCATCAAGACAAAGGACAATGGATGCCATATGAAGACAAAAGAAAATCAGGAGACGGTTGTCGCTCCCTCCGGGAGGTGGGATAGGATGTTTATCTTCACAAATCAGTTCTTGGCTTTTTTTTTTTTTTTTCTTTTTGGACTTTTTTGTCTTCACTGTGACTGAATACGAAAACACAAGGTGTGAAGTATGATTATGAAGTAGTGACATGGGTGCTAGGAACCACACAGGAAGCCATCTCCTTGCTTTGGAACCACCCTTGGTGTGTGACCTTTAGACCATGGAGTCTACGGGAGGCGGGGAGGTGCGCAGAGCCGGGCCCTGCCCGGGACGGGGCTCCGTGTTGTGGAGCTGTGTCTTCTTCCATTGCTTGGCAGCTCAGAGCGCCAGGAGCACAGCTTTTCATGCTCTGGAAAGAACTACATTCCTGTTCTGGGGACACTCACCCCCGAAGAGAAGGGGATGTGCAGTGGGGACGTCCCCTTTGCACAGATGGTGGAGTTGACAGCTGTGAGAAGATGGCAAGGGCCTGGCTCTGATGTCTCAGAAGAGGTGCAGGCATTGAGGGACTGAGACTGGCAGCCTCTCAAGCCAGGGAGCTGTTATTCACAAAGTTGATCATGAGATTTTGCTAGGTGAGGCCATTGAACCAGGAGGATGCCCGCGTAGCTGGGGAGAAAAAGAGGCGTGGACTTGCCTTCCCAGTTAAGGGATGGATCTTGCTGCTTGATTGGGCTTCGTTGAGAGGTCCTGTTTCTCCCACAGCCCAGACCCCTGGGTTAGAAATCTCACTGTTCTACTGAATAATGCACATATAAAACTTTTGCTTCCCATTCATTGTTCGGATTTTGAACTCCCTTAGGACATCTTGTTTAGAAGGAAGGAATGCTTCTACCCGAGGACCCAATAGTGATCCCATTGGTTGGAAGGTGAGACTTCCCCTGGGCATCTGGGGGTCCTCAAGCCATGTAATCAAATGGAAAGGAAAGGAATTGCCTCCGGCGGGGGTGGGCCATGCGATCAGTCGCCAGGAGGAACTTGGGTGGTTGCCACACAGCACAAAGGAGGACTGTGTAACCCAGGCGATTCTCCAGGGCATCCCTAGTGCTTTCCCATCTCATGATGTAGTGAAGGAAAAACTCCAGCAAGAAGGAACACGCAGGGCCACCGAGCACTTAGATCTCTTAGGAATGGAGGCTTGAGTCACTGTAGAGAGAACCTGGACAAGCAGAGGACGGAGGTCACTGACTGGGAGGCAGAGGAAGAAGCCTCACACACTGACTGGGGAAACCACGTGTGCTTTCTCTCCTGTCCGTGGGATGTGAGGACACAAGTGTGGGCCTATCGACCAACATGTCTCTTCTTTTCTTTCTCATTTTTATTTTGAACAAGTGTTGGAGAGTAAC
>PVKS010007596.1:0-72206 GCA_004027875.1 Aplodontia rufa | reverse complement strand
GTTTGATCACTCCTTAATTCTGATACTGTGAGAAAATGGTGAATTCAAATGATTTCTTCTAAGGCAGTCTCTGATTTCTGTTTTATAAGTAGAAGTGAGATACTTGATATCTAAAGATCAGTTAGTGTTAATCAAATCATAGTCCTGGGACCCAAATCCATTTACTCATATTATCTTATTTTTCAATAAAGAGTGACAGAGCTTTCACTAAAATCCATGCAAGATGGCCATGATTGGAACAAAGTGGGTGGAGCTCCAGTGTCCTGAGCAACTTAATAAGCTGTAGAGTTGACCTTTATCTGAGCCTACCATTTAGCAAATAAGCCTGAATTTCTTCAAGTTACAATATTACAGTTCATTAGCTGAGGGAAATTTGTCATAAGTATTTGTTGAACACCTACCATATATTCAGTGCTGAATGAGGTGGTATAGCATTCAAAATATGCTCCAGTTCTTCCTTATTTTTAAGAAATGTCTTAAAGACCCCATGGGGGCTTACAAGATTAAAGACAGATCAACAAGACTGTGTGTGCTTAAGTGTTTAGACCAGTGATTTCCAATCTTATTGAGATTAAAGATTCTATTCTAATGTTAGATACTTTATAAACTTTATATGTTGTCTTATATATGTTTAGTATTTGTAATTAGGAAAATGCATGAAGGCAAAAGACAGATGTGAATTATTTTAAATTAATGTGTATTTTGCTTATAATAGTATCCACTTACTTTTGAGAAAGAGTATATACATTGAGTGGCATATAATTTAGTATATGCTTTTGTGCACCTAGGAATCCATAGATGAATAAATTCTCCCTCTTCTCTGTGATGTCCCATGGGGCTTGTCCTCAGATTATGATCCACTGTGCTGGAACATAAATACTGTAGGAATCCAGCTGAAGAAGGCTGGCACTGTCAGAGTCATCATCAGAGCCCCCTGAAGGGGCTTAAGGTATTAAGCCTTAGAGGTTGGAGAAGGCTGAAGTGTGCCTAAGGAAGCCACAGAGAAGAAGGAACGAGGTAGGCAAATTGAGAGACAATGAGAAGCCAAGGCTTGTCACAAGGGAAAGCTGTGCTGGATAGCTAGAAAAAATAAAATTGGTTTAATGAGGCAAATAGAGATTATGAAGATTCTTAAAACCCAAGCATAGGAGCTACAAATTTCTATTAAGGCAAAGCACTGGACCAGGATTTAAAGTACCAGGTTGTAATCCTGGCTCTGCTAATTATTGGGCTTCAGCAAGTTAAATGTTGGTGCCTCAGTTGTCATCATTGGTACAACTGGGATAATAATACATACCTCTCAGGGAAGAGAGCATCTATGAAATTTCCTAGTGGGCTTTCAGTCTATTTGGGCTGAATCTGAAATAGAGAACTATCTAAGATTATTGAGCAGGGAATCAGCATGATGAAAGTGATATATTAAAGAAGATTAGTTTGGCAGCTACGTTCAGGTTGGATTAGAGTCAGGGAAGCCAATGAGAAAAGTGTTCCAGTGATCCAGGCTCAAAGACTGTGAAAACAGGGACAAAAGGAGGTTGAGATGAAAATTGATTGGATTTTTAGTTTGATAAAGTATCAGGGATGAGATGAATCAAAACTGATTTTGAGATTTTCAATGGCTAGTATGTATGGAAGAATGGTTGAAACACTGAAAAAGAAAAGGGAAATGGAGAGGAAGCTAAATTGGAGGAAGGGTGTTAAATATGGACATGGTGAATAGCTTGTGAGAATCAAGTCAAGTACTAATCAACTCTACATTCAGCAGTATGCAATGGAGTGAAGGTGAAGCTTGTGCTAGAGACGACAAGCTGGGAGTCATATGAAGTCCTGTGATGATAGTTGAGCTGTGGAAAAATGTGTCACTTCAGAGAGATTATAAACAGAAAGAAAAAACAAGGAACTTAGGTCAATCCCATATGACACTTTCTTGAGAAACTATTTTAAGTGAGGATTGATTCATTATTCTGTAGCTACAAAGAATATGGAATTAAAATCTTAATCATCTTATGGGGATACTTATGGTGTTTTTGTTTGTTTTAGAATTCAGATGGGCCAAAGGTATGCAAATGTCAATTTTCCCTTGCAGGAGAATGACTGATAGCTTATTTACAATCCTTCTCATAAGAAGAGGTCTTAAAACAGACTCCATTTGGGTTATTTCTTCCTGAGTTATAACAGGGAAGTGTGGCAGTATTTTTCCGATTAATGGGTGACTGAGCCACTCAACAGGCATGCTACCAGTGAGGGTACATCTGACAATTAAAATTCTTCATGATCTGATTTCTTTCCAGCATTATGTAACATTGCTCAGCTCCCTCCAGCCACACAGATTTGGACTCCAAAATGCCAGATATTATGCAAGCTCTGAGCTCTTGCATTTACTTAGAATGCCCTTTTCTTCAAGTTCTCTTCTTTTGAAATCCTGTAAGACTCACCTCCGATGTCTTATGGGCCATGAAGCAGTTCCTGATTCCATAGCAAGAAAAGAATTCTGCCTTCACGTGTGCTTTCGCCTCTGCAAAGCACCTCTTCCATCTACCTTGCATCACCATTGCTTGTTCACACACTTGTCTCCCACACATGACTGCGGGCTGCAGACAGCAAGGGATGAGTCTGACTCAAGCACTTGCCCCAAACAGCACCTGGCCTTGTCTTTCACGTTATCATTTCCCAAATTGAGAACAGTGACATTTTTCCTCGCAACATTTTAGGGAACCAAAAGGGAAGAAAAGCAACCACTGGAAACCACAGAAAAAAGAGCCCTCAGTCTTAGTAGAAGTGGAGCTGGTGACAGAAGTAGGTAAGAGCCATCTCTGTGGAAGGCCCGGGAGAAACATAGGTGGTTCCTAGAGAAGAAATATGGAAGTCTGACTTCCTATGAAGCCCCAAATCTTGAAGGTTAGAAGCAAGGGATGTGACTTTTCTGTGGAGTTTTAGGTAATGTAAATTTTAGGAGTGTGACTCAGCTGGGGTAACCCAGCTGTACAGGAAGTGGGCAATAGGTTATAAAGGCCTCAAAAGGGACAGTGAGGGGTTATGGAGTGAATGAAAGGAAAAATGTCCGTGCCATGTGCAAAAACTGGTTATTTATAATTTAAAATTTCAAAACAGACTGGAGGATATGGGGAAAAGTAAAAGGATTATTTTGGAAAGGAGACTGTTCATCTCAGGCTTGATTAATCTGTCCCTCAAATTATCAAATGAGTAATAATCTATCACATTTGGTTACAGAGACAGAACCTTCAATTAACTAGAGGCTGAACGTTTAAATTTGATTAAGTAAGGTGACTTGTAATAATACAGGCAATTAGCCTGTGGAATGCACAGGCAGAGAAAGGAAGGAGGAAACAATGCTGCATTTTGAAAGCTGGCTTTAGTGATTTTGAAGATAAAACCTTATACTTTTTTAGTGCCTTTCAATTTACGATATTCCTTCATCTTCGTTACCTCCTTTGAGTCTTACATTCCCCTCTTGGGTAGATAAAGAAAGCTGTGCTCACACCTGGATTCCCTGCATTCCTTCCACAGCACCCTGCTACCTATCTCATTGATGTGAAAACAGATCTAGTTATTTTGAGTTCTTAGCTGTTATTCAATTAGTAACTGATGATGTGGTTTGACATGAGCTATTTGAACACAGGACTTGTTTTGTTTACATTTGTAACTGTTCCACACAGCCTGTGACACAGTGTGTTATACGTGGTGTGTATCCACTAATATTTGGGAAAACAACATTTCCTTAGCATGCTTGTGTTTCTAGAAGTTACCCAAAAGGCAGCTTGGTGGAGGAATGGAGATGTAAAGGTGCACAGAGGAGAAAGATGGAAGGACAGGCTAGGTGACTGCAGCCCTTAGCCTTAGCAGCTCTCTTGTCTCATACGTTGTTAGGTGCTGGATTGTAATCCCCTGCCATTTGCATTTGAGGTCTTAATGTCTCATCCTTCAGAATATCCATCTACTGAGAGATACAGTCTTCAGAGAGGTAATTAAGTTAAATTAGGTCATTTGAGTGAATCTCAGTTCACCATGGTGTTGACCTTATTAGAAGAGGTTTTGACATGGAAATGCACAGAAGGAAAACCATTTAAAGTCACCGGGAGAATGCAGCTGCTGTGGCCTGAGTGACCCCCCAGATTCATATGTTGAAACTCGATGGTCATTATGATAGTATTAAGAGTTGGGGTCTTCAAATATACACAGGCAGGCACATAAATCTAGCAATTTCAATAATTAAAATACATGTATATGGTTATTTATATCTATAACATGGGGGAATTACAGAGGAGACAAAAGATCGGAGCATGGGTGAAAGGGAGGAGATTCTGGACAAGGATCAGATTTAAGCTACCCTGTCATTATGCATGCATATATGAATGTGAAGCAATGAATCCCTTCAATATGTAAGACATTGGGGTCTTTTTTATTTTTTTAAAAGAGAGTGAGAGAGAAAAAAAAGAGAATCAATTTTATTTATTTTTTGTTTCATTGGGTCTTTGTTTCTCCAACACTTAGTTGTATATGTGGTGCTGGGTTTGAACCTGGGTCCTCATGCATGCCAGGCAAATGCTCCAACTGTTGAGCCACCACTACAGCCTAAGAGTTGGGGTCTTTAGGAAATGATTAAGAATAAATGGTATTTTTGACCTTATAAGGGCTGGAGGGAACAAGGGAGGCTCTTTTGCTTTTCTGTCTTTTGCCATGTGAGGACACAGCATTCTCTCCTGTTTTGTACTTCTGCTCTTCTGCCATCTGAGGAATGGGTCCTCCCCAGAAACCAAACCTGCTGGTACTGGAATTCCCAAGCCTCCATTACTGTGACCAATACATACATGTTGTTTATAAATTACCCCATCTCTGATATATTGTTGTAGCAGAAGTAGCCAAAGACAGACGCCATCTGTACTAGCCAAGGAAAGAGGGCTCAGAAGAAAGCAAGTCTGTTGTCACCTTGATCTTGGGCTTATAGCATCCAGTATTGTGAGAACACAAACCTCCATTGTTTAAGACACCCAGTCTGTGGTACTTTGTCATGACAACCTTAAAAAACTAACACGTAAGGTTCTGAGGAGAGTTTAAGGGGGGTGAGAGTTCACGTGCTAAGGAGTTATAACACTTCAGTTCTGTGGCTTAAGATTGTTAACTATGAGAGAGAGATGAATGCTGCTTCTGTCTTTAAATCACATACACCATCAGTACATAAAGGGTCTCTGAGGTGACAAATGTACAGCTTCAGTGGGAAAATAGATCAAAACAGTTTCTGAATTTTATTTTCCAGCTTTAGAATATTAAGAATCAGTTTAAGCAACCATTGCATCTTGCAGCATAATTACATTATTATTGAAAAAGTATTAAATAATTTCTAAACTGTTTGTGACACTAATCTCTTGCACGGCTGCTCAGTTCCTTACTTTTTGTTCTGAATACATCAAACTCTGAGGATCTTATAAGGTTCATGAAGAAAAAACTGAAATCATTTCACTAAACCACAAAAGGAAATAAAATACATAATTTTATAAACATAACTTAAAACCTTTGGGGAAGAATTCTAGATCTACTAATATCCCTGCTTGTTTCAAAATTGTCTTGGCTCCCCTAGACCTGAGCGGATTGCCAGTGTTGAAAAGGCAAACTAGCCCACTGATTTTTAGGACAGTATGATATAACCATCATCAATTAAGGATGCCATTTGGTGGTAGTTTCATTGAAAACTCTTGTTGCTATTTACAAAAGGAAACCAATGGAAGGCTTATAATGAAATAGTTTCTAAAAGATATGTATACATATATATGTATATATATACATATATGAAATTTAATATTTGAGATCAAATTTTATTTTGCCCTACTCCAAATTTATATCATTTTCTAATGAAATATACAGCAAATTTTTGTTCTTTATACCTGCTGCAGCAACAAAACAGAATTCACTCTGAAGAAATTCAAATTTTGTTTTTTCAAATTTGAACCTAAATTTTGTAGGATTTTTGAATAAAATTGAAACATGAAACTTAATTGTCATTAAGTTTAAAAATGTAAAAAAGAGGACAAGACTATATGTTTGCTGCCTTTCTTAATAAGCATTGTCTGTATGGCATTCTTTAAGAATATAAGTGTTTGAAGGCATTTAAACAAATGATCAGACAATTGTCTAATTAGGAAGTAGAAATGAAAACAATATTTGTTTTACTTACAGTCTAGAAAAATAGTGCTTCACATGAAAGCATAACATTATGAATGATCTGTTGTGTCGGTATCTGGGAAGTTTTTAAATTGAAAACAATTATGTGTAAATGTAAATACAGACCACCTATCAGTGACCATCTTCTGGTGATGAAATATTCAAGCTGCTTCTCTCACAGGATCATTCTTTTAGGAGGTAAGCCTGCTGGTAACAATTATAACCAAAATGCCTATTCAGTTACTTCTGTGTCACTTAGAGTCCTTGCAAGGCTCTTCCAATAGAAGGTCATTGATTAGATTGGCTTTTAGCCCAATATTGTTTACTTATGAGGTATTAAAGCACATATGACCTGTCACCTTGAAACCTAGAGTTAAACAATGAAGGACAGAAATCAAATGCTATGCAAGGACAATCAAGGGTGGCATCTTCTTGGGTAACTGGGAGTTGGCCGCCATGCAGGAGGAATTCTAGATTGTCATTTGCAGCCCATTTTCAAAGACAAGGTTTGTCACAGTCTTGCACTTACTGCACCAGATCACATTAGGTTTGCATAATCTATACTCCTCATTTGTATAACTGACTACATTATCAAGGCAAAATGATAAAATTCATCCTCCATTAAGAGTCTAAAGCAAATCCCCAATTCAGCATGAGTATGAAATTCACCAGTCTGAATTCTAAACCAGCAACTCTTCATTTTCTCTAATACCATGAAATGTTCTTGAAATAATAGATATTCCCCAGCTTTTCAGGTATGGTTTCACACTTTTGTTTGTATATTGGTTTAGAATTCAGGGCACATTTTTTCCTACAGAGATATGATTATATATGCCAATAAAAGCAAGTGCTTATTAGAGCTAATATTGCAGAAATATTGTAAGATTTCAACTGTATTCTTTACTAATAAACAAAATCAGAATAGAATAAAATGTAATTAACATTAGTTTCATTTATCTTGGTCATTGGTGTCTAAGAAAAAGGGGGTTTAACTTAAAAATAAGATGAGACAAGAAATGGGGACTTGTAGGTACTTGCAGGACTTAGTTAAGTCAGGCTTATTAATAGGATAATTTTTGTTTCCTTGATACAAATGCATCATTAACTGGGCTCTAATTCTAATGCTTATTAATAATAATTAATATCATTCTTTGAGCTCAACAATGTTGCATAAGGGAGGACTTGAAAAAGTGAGGAAGAAAAATGTTTCTGAGCAAATGAGCAAGGATTAGGTGTGATGAAAAGATAAAAGGATGTTAACATAAACATATATGTGAAAAAATTTACCAGATTGGAATTTTTTTATTGGTTCAGCATCATCTTACATGATGAAGGGATTCATTGGTTCAGAATGGAATTTTTAAAGATTGAAATACAATGAATAATTATCAAGCCTATTACTTCCTGTCCTGCCAGAAGGAGGAGGGCGTAAAACAGGAGCTTGAGGTCTGAGAGCTCCTCATTACCAAACCCCAGTTGATAGTAAAGCGGGCAAGGCTATAGGACGTACTGAGGAAGAAGGGCCAAAACCAACTGGCCAACTGCATAAACAGGGCATTCGTAACTTGAGGATGATTTTTTTTTTTTGACAGAGAGAATCAATTTTTATTTAGTTTTTCATGTGGCTTTTGTTGCTCTGACACTTAATTGTGTATGTGGTGCTGGGGTTTGAACCCACGTATTTACAGATGCCAGGCAAGCACCATAACTGCTGAGCCACCACTCCAGCCCATCCCAAGGATGATTAATGACATTATATATTTTAATACTATATTAGAAAAATATTTATGAGTACGTAGCCACTGCAATATTGTGTTGGTTATTCCAGGCTCTGAGTTAATCCTTTAATAAACATTGTCTCATTTAACCCTATTAACCTTGAAATAGAGATACAAGTATCTCAATTTTCCAGGAAAGAAAAACAATGTTATGTAAAACAGTGTGTTGTCAAATATAGCTAAGATAGTCGATGGTGGCTGAGATGTGAGCCCTGAGCTAGCTGTATTGAGGTAATGTGCTGATTTAGAGAGGCAGGCAGCCCCTCTCTGATCCACATTGAGGTTTTGTTCCATTAAAATATGAGAAAAAATATGTACTTCAAAGAATGCTTGGCACAAAGTAGATATTCACTAAACATTGTGATTATCATCCACCCTAGTGCATATTGCTGGATATTGGCTGATGCTGGGGCCTGGAATTCACTCTGGTAGTCATGTCTCCTCTAGTATCTCATGGCAATGCACTCTAACTTTTGAAAATCCACTGGTTCCCTACAACTGAGAGAACAGGACTGTTCCTGGAACATCATAAGCACTCATTAAGTATTTGTTGAGTGGAATTATTTAATTAAATGACAAAATCATTTGCTTTGAGCAGTAGAAGGAAATAAAAATTTATTTCTGTGGACATTCCTAACTTTAATATATTAGAATTTAAAATTTTGAGATAAGACAGTAAAAACCTAAGAGATCATCATCATCATCAGTGTTATTTTAGTCTGGGATATGTTTTCACATCCATGACATACCATTAGGCTTTCCAGTATAAACAGTGTTCTTTCACATTTACACTGAACTAGCAATATGAAGAATTTAAGCATTATTCTTCTTCAGCTACATAAGATACCTCATTTGAATTCTATTCTATCAAATTGTATTTGCATTCTATTGCACACATGGATTGTGCCTCTTTTCCTATATTTTAAAAAATTACATTTAGAAACAAGAGTGAATTTTGTAGCTTAGCAAGTTCATAATCATGTTTCTGAGATTTAAATTCTGTCTTCTTTTCTCTGCCTGTGTATCCATTCATGGGTGTAGAAAATAAGAATATTTTATTCTTGTTCTGATATGTCCTACTAATACATGTTTATGGAAGAAAATTGCCATGGTTATTAAAAGAGTCTATGACATTTTCTAAAGAGTGTGGGTATTGCCCACACAGCCTGGCTGAATTCCAATTTGGGTAATTACATTCTGCTGTCTGGTTACCTTAGCGATTCTCTCTCTTGCTCTGTGGGTCCTCACGGTGGTTTAGCTGAGCTGAAGATATTCTTGTTTGCCATCCCTAGTTTTAAATAATAAGAGCTGAGAGTTTCTGGTCCTTGGAAATTTATTTTCCTTCTATTATGACACATTTAAAATTTTGTATACATTTTGACATATGTAATAAAGCCTTGTTTTCTAATCTAAATTTTTCTTAAAACAGAGTAGGCAATATGGGAAGAAAATTATAAAATCCTTGATTTTTTTTCTCTGTTCTTAATCATATTTATTATTTGTATGGAAATTGTTTCTAAATTTATTTAATCTCCACTGCCTTGGAATCTTCATATCAATTTGCTGGATCTTCTGTTATTATTCTTATAGTCTGCCTTAAGGTAGAGCCATTTGTGGGTTTATCTTGGGCCTTTGACAAAAGCTAAATTTCTGTACTATAGGAACCTGTATCTTTTCATCTTGATGGAAAGTTTTGCAGAATGACATATTGCAACATTCTTTAAACATGAAAGAATGATATTCCCTTTAGGCTAACATTATTAACTATTTGTGACTAGAATTATATTTTGGACACTAGCAGACAATTTATTATGCAACCAAATGAAATTGTTCCAGTTGAAATATTTCAGTTCCTGGACACTGGCATTGCTATATTATGGCAGCGATCCACAGAAACAGATGCATTGTCTCCTCTGAACCCTGATTTACTATCGGAAAACTCAGTATTGAATTTGTTACAAGAGGGTAATGCAGAGCAGAGAATTCCCAACTTTGACCTACTACATCATAAGGACAATGGTCACAGGCAGGTGATATAGCTATAGCTCCCCCATCCTTCCAACCCAGACACATTTTCTTTCTGCCGCTCAAGGAAACATACTAGAATGCAAATACATTAGAATAATATTACCATAGGGTTAAATTTGGATTGGCTTTAAGATTTAAAGTGTAAGTAATTAATAAATGTCAGTACCTCTTATAAGGAAAAAATTCTTCCTATGCAGCCCATAATAGACTTCCATGTGGCGTTGTCTTAATGCAAATTCAGATTGTTCTTGGGGATGCAGAAGGACTATGACTTATACCTTTTTTTTTTATAAATACAATATAGGATTTATTAAAAATCAGGACTCCCCTATTGTGCCTTCTGGTGCTAAGGAAATAAATAACCAGAAGGGCACAGCTGGGGAAAAAAGAGAAATCTCAAGACAGATTTTTTTTTTAAACTACCCCTTCCTATGGCTCTTGGGACATAGCACCTGAACAGGCACCTCAGTCCAGGTATAATGTGGCTGGCACCAAGGCATACCTGCCCTGCCCTGCCCAGGAGTGGAGACAGGCCCTGGCATCACTTGTTTCTAGCCCTTGATAACCCCAAGACCTGCTTCCCTCAGGGGCCAGGGCTGAAGCACCAATTGGAGGCACCTGAGGGTGATAGTGGTAGGAGGAAAGCTTATACCTTTAAGCCTCATCTTGGGAAACTCTTCATCTTGTTCCCGGTATTTAAGTTTAACAACAAGCTTCTATTCATTTCCTGAATACAGTAGGTATTTATTGGACTTAGAATGCTGTATTTCTGTCCCTGTTTGGTTGACATATAGGCATCTATCAAGACTGAGTGAAAAACCTTCCTCTCTGGTTCTATAGCATCCTGAATTCCTCTGTCTTCCTCTCTGATGCTGTAGCACCCTGAGTTTATCTATGCATGTGTCCTTTTTATATATAGAAATGACCTGTTTATATGTTTGTCCTTTCTGTTACTTTTGGTGGAACTGAACTGAAATTCCTTAGATATTTGCATGTACCTAGGAGAACCACTTGCTGAAGGGCCATTTCTCCCCTTACTGAGGGATAACTCTTTCCAGGACTCTATTTTGCAAGTGGAAAGTAAAAAGGTCAATGAAAACAAGATGGATATGAGCCAGAAAGATCATGTTTACCTGTATCTTCTTTCCCTTTTTCCATGTGTTAAATACAGTTGAAGTATTTACTGTTATAAAAATGAATTTGTTTTATAGTGAATAAGAACTTAATTGCCTTCTAGTTCAACTCTTGGAAACCTCTTTCCAAAAGATAGATCTGTAAGTCCCAAATTCCGAGCCTCTCTTCTGGAATTGCTATATTTTGGTTTGAGGAAATTTTAAAAATTGGTGGTTTTACCCTACCTTTAAGTCCTAGCAGGAAATGAGTCATTTTGGTAAATGATTCTGTTATTTAGGAGTCAGAAGTTCATGGGTTTTACTTCAAGATTGACTCAATACTATGATGTCAATGAAGACCAAAAAAAAAGTAAACATTGTACTTGAAATGTGAGAAATGATTATTATATTCCCTAAGATGCAGCCTGATGCTCTCATAAGGACACTGATGCCAGTGGGAGAAGACTAATGTAATGTTCCAGTCTCAGATGTGTCACCCACTATGGGGCTTGGGGCACATTACTTTGCCTCTCTGGGTCTGTCTCCACTTCACGAAATGGTGAAATTTGGAAACTAGGATGAGGATGATGGCAAGCACAGTGATCAAAACACCTAAAACTAAAATACTATAAGAAAAAGTTCATTTATTCCATAGTAGTAAGCAATTGGAGGAAATCTATACATTTTCTAGAGTTCCTTCCATATAGTCCCTTCCATGTAGAATGCTGAGAAGACATGTCTGTTTAATTACCCTCATTCCATAGGATTTCTGAATGTGTAAGAACACTGATAATGCTGAGATTTAATTTAAAATTTAGTTTTGTGTAAACCTGGTGTATCTTATTGAAAGTCAGGGGATGTGTGGTCTGGCTCTTGCTTTGGAGAGAAGGCTGACGTTACAGCATCCCAAAAGACTATATGAGAATAAGTTAAACCAATAAGTTATAGCCAAATCTGGGGAAGCAAATCTCTCTCAGTGGTTAAAAGCCCAGGCTTTATAATCTTTGGTTTGCTTCTTATTAAGTGTGAATTTAGGCAAGTTATGTAACCTCTGGAAATAAATTTTCTCATGTAGAAGATGAGGATAATAATATTGGCCCACAGATACTTAAGTCAACATATTTCAAGGGTACAATAAATAACAATTAATATGAGATGACAAATTATTGTTTGTAGTCTGAGTGAGATGGTGATTAGGCCTCAGACTTGTTGGGACCATCATCTCAGACACAGCAGCAAGAGTCCTAATGGAAATAGTAACTGACACTCTATTACCAGGGTGTAGAACTACACATGGATCATCTCATTTGTCCATCACCTGGAGTCCACGCAGTTACTAATTCATCTTAAGGATGAGGAAACTACAACTAAAAATTTAAATGATGCAGTCTAGGTAACCCAGCTAATAAGTAGCAGAAAGAGCTCAAACCACATATTTCTGTCTTCTAACCCTTCATCTCTCTGTTATGATCCTAGTTCTTACTTGTCACTAATGAGTCCGTTGCTTAGATTCTAATTAATAAGCTAATTATAAAAGTTTTAAGATTACTTCTACTATAACAACTAGTTTGGAACAATGTAAATTCTGAAGAAAAAATTTTGAAACACTTTCAAAAGTACGTGCTATTACTATGTATGTGAATAAGAAGTTCAGGAGAATTCTGATCTTGTTTTGGGATTTGGGGTTAGTAAAATTGGGGAGGGAGTGACAGGGGCCTTCAACTTCAGTGGTAATACTTTTTTCCTAATCTGAGGAGTAGATATATGGAAGTTGTCATATTTTTAGCTCTTTTAACTTAATTTATATAAAAATATCTCAAGAAATGTTTTTAAAAATGATAAATTTGTTATATCATGTGTATGTATGAATATGTAATAATTAATACCATTATTATGTATAATTATAATGCACCAACAAAAATGAGAAAGAAGTTTTGAAGAAAGCTAACACAAATTGATATGCATGATGAAAGCATTTCAATATTTTCATAACATGTCATAAATGTTATAAAATGCATGTTCACAGTATGGAAACATTTTAAACATTATATGGAACCCATTTACATTCTTAAATAGACTTACCACTTCTCATAGTTGATCTTGACTTTAAATTTGGAGCCATAGATGGGGCATGGTGGTCCATATCTATAATCCCTGCAATTTGGGAAGCTGTGGCAGAAGTATTGCAAGTCAGAGGCCAGCCTTGGCAATTTAGAGACACTTAGCAACTTAGCAAGACCCTGTCTCAAAATAAAAAATAAATAAATAAATATAAAAAGGGCTGGGAATGTAGCCCAGTGGTAAAATGCCCTTGGGTTCAATCGCTAGTACCTAATAATATAATCATAATCATAATCATAAATTTGGAGCCATTAAATCTTTGTATTTCTCTTAAAATGCAATGGTATTTCAAGGGTTTGGTGGTAGAATTTCTAAGTAAAATGAAAAAAAATTGAAGTTTTGAGTAAGTTGATTTTTCATAAAGAACTTATTTTGAGGAAAAGACAATTTGAAGGGTTTATTTACTTATTGTACCAGGGATTGAACCCTGGGGTGCTTAACCAATGAGCCATGCCCCAGACCTTTTTATTTTTCAGTTGCAATAGGGTTTCATTGCTCATTTCATTGAGGCTGACTTTGAAATTCCAGTCTTCCTGCCTCAGTTTCCCAAGCCACTGGGAATACTGGCATGCATCACTGTGCCCAACTAAAGTTTCTACTAGTCAAACAAAGGTGCAAATGGACAGCAGCTGCTGTGAGTCAGAATCTTTACAGTGCTGCAGCCAGTGACCTAAATACCTGTGGGCACAATGCAGTACCATGCACCTCATATCAATGAGTCTCAAAGAAACTCCTTGATGGACATTCCACTATTAGCATTTTCACTAATTTTTAAATTGGAGAATCCAAGGGCTAAGTCTAGGATCAGTCAGCTGGTGAAGCCTTGAGCCAGGACTGGATCCCACATCTTTTTACTGCTAGAGCCCATGATTATCTTACTCTCCTATAACATCCTCCTTTTGTAGCCCTTCCATTGGATACTTTCTTTTTTCTGTCTAAGCTAGTGCCTTATACAGGTTTATATCACTTTGGTGGTTTTTTTTTTAAAGAGAGAAGGACAGTGAGAGAGAGAGACAGACAGAAAGAATTAATTTTTTTATTATTAAGTTTCTCACACGGCTTTCGTTGCTCTGACACTTAGTTGCGTATGTGGTGCTGGGGTTTGAACCTACATACTCTTGCAAGCCGGGCAAGCACCATAACTGCTGAACCACGGCTCCAGCCCTCACCTTGGTATTTTGATTCCTTTCTTCCTTCTTTATATTTTAAAAGCTCTTGGCCTCTTTCTTACTGCAGCCATTAAATATAATTAAGACACTCTGGAGGCAACCAAGTATCCACAGATCTGGATGATTCTGGGCTGTTAACACACTTCACTGCTAGTCCTCACAACTGTTTCTAGGAGTAGCAGGAAATCTGAGTTAACATTTTCATTGGTGTTAAGGAAAATAAGGATATCAAGACAAACATTCCACCACCAATACTGGCCCCTCCCCCAAAATTAAACTAAGCAGCAATCACAGTGCTTTTCCCAGGGCCCAGAATTTTGTCAGTGGTTTAAGTGAAGACAGAGGATTCTTTGCATGTTTATTTCAGTATCCAGCATATTGTCTAGAACAAATTTGACATTCAATTGATTTGCTTTAATTTCCCTAAGTACATTCTCTAGTTCTAGTCTGCATCTCTGCTGAGATAAAAGGCACAATTAAGCTGAGCGTTGTGGTGCACACCCGCAATCCCAGCTACTTGGGAGACTGAGGCAGGAATTTCACTTCAGCCTAGGAGTTCAAGATGAGTCTGAGCAATATAGCAAGATCCTCCTTTTTTCTCTTAAAAAAAAAAAAGCACAATTATGCTCAAATAAGTAAAAAAAAAAATCATTAAAAAGAGGATAACGATTATTTACATAGGGAATTATGCCTTGTTGTATTGTACTTAAACATTTTGTGTCACATAATTCTAAATTTCATTGCAAATGTCCATTCTTGATAGGAGCTTCACTATCCTCAATAGGAGATGATTCCTAGGAGATATTTTTTTGTTCTTGCTAAGAGAAAAGAGAAAATGTTTTTCTAACAAAAGGTAAAGACCTTACTATGTTTGTATTGTATGACCTGCATGTTTGTATTTCTCATCATTCACCCTGAGAGGTAGATCATATTATTCAAATTCAAGTGTTCAGACTGTAACTGAAGCCCAATTCAATTCAGCAAGCATTTATTTTGTGTGTAGGTATCTAAACCTACTAGATGCCAATACTCTTATTGAACGCTAAAGGAACCCATAGATGAATAAAATATGATTTCTGCCTTTCATGTCTATAAATAACCTCAAACCAGGGCAAAACTGCTTTATTTTTTTTTATGCTCCTTAAATGATAATCTTCACCAGGATTCTATTTTCAGCCATTTCTGTCTCTTATTTTTTCCTTGCCTTTAGGAGATTCATCTATTTTCTTTATTTCAACCACTACATAGTGACCTATGACTCCCAAACTTTGCTCTTTCCTGGATTCTCCTATTTATAGCTGTCTTCTAGATGTATCCAATTGTGTTCCTCAGATATTTTTAAATTCTCCTGTACAACAGTATTCCTCCTTTTATGTACTTTGGTTTGATGGCATCACTATGCATCGGTTTTCTAAACCTGACATCTCAGATGCATCATCCATCCGTCTCCTATCCCTTATGTTTGATTGTTCACCAGATCCTGTGAATTTCTTATTCTATGTATGCCTTGAATTTGATTTTCATCTCTATCTTCATGGCTGTGGGTTCAGTTCAGCTACATTTAATTTCTTACCTGGTGTATTACAATCATCCAACTATTGTCTCAGCTTTTTCTTTCTTTCCCTCCCAAGCCATTATCTGTAACAGAGTTACCTGGTTGAATTTTAGAAATATAATTGATAGTATATCTTCTACTTGTCTAGAATCTTTCAAAGCTTTCTTTACCTCCTGGAATCAGACCAAATTATTATCTTAGTCCTACTACTCTTATTGATGTATTCTTTCCCACTTCAACTCTTGTAACAAGCATGTCTGATGATTCTGGACTGATACTCGTTTGGTATATGCAGGTATTACCACATCTGATTGGTAAATACTCTTGCTATGCTGATTGTTAAATATTTTGAATACCGTCCTTCACTTAGTAATAGCAAACTGTTTTTCGCTTCTGCAATCATGAACAGTTTTTATGCTTCATTGAACTTTGAATAGTCAGTTTCATCTTCTAGGAACATTCTTATTCTTTCTTTCTCTACCTGGAAGATTAATATTAACCTATTGATATCCTGCTCAAATATTACTGCATCTGTAACATCTTCCCTGCTTTTCCTTCTAAATCATCAGAATTTTTGTCCCCTCTGACCTTTCACCAACACATTGTACATGTCTTGATGGTGGCATTTATTCTGTTATATTTCAAACATCATTTATTAACTTGGGAGATGCTTAAGAGAAAATATTTTTTAAATCACCAACACGTAGCTTAGTATTTGGTATATAATAAAAGTTCTCATTAAACATTTATTATGTCAATGGATGAATCTATGAATCTAGAAGAGTTTCATGAAATGGGATTCAGGATTGATTTTGAAGACTAGGCTGAGAATTTGAGCTTGGAAACCATTCCAGAATAGAAGACTAGCATGTGCCTAGAGGCAAGAAAGGTTAGGAAGTTATGGAACAGCAAACTCGTGTTCAAGATGGAGTAGGTCATTAGTACTCCACATTGAGGGTCTTGGACTTTATTTGATGTATATTGGGGGCCATTAGAAGATGGTGAACTTTCCAACATATTTCTCAGTAGGACATCTTTAGTAGCACAGTGCTATGCACATCCAAGGCTAGGAGCCACAGATGGCTACAGTTCAAAAAGGGTCAGATGAAAAAGGCCCTATCTAAATACACAAGAGTGCAGAAGTGAAAATAAGGAAGAAATCTTTTGGGGAGACAAATTTTTTGGCAAGACTTTGTAATTAATAAAGCATGAGACTATAATATTTCAAAATTAAATGACTTTAAGAGACCAAAGATGGTATATCACAGGAGCTTTGTAGAGTTTATGTTGATGAATCAGAACAAGGCAGAAAAACATAAATGCTACCAGATATGGATATATGTGTCTCACACTCAGCCCTAATTACAAGGTTTACTTCACATACATTTTTTTGACGTTTTCTATTCATCATATTTTCAAAATGTGATCGCAAAACTCACTAGAAAATTCAAACATAGTGCAGAGAAGCACTACCAATTACTATTTTGGGACTTACTACATATAATTTTAACTACTACAGACAGATATAAATGTTGTTTTTTTAATGGGGTTGAGGGCAAAAATTCTCTCTCCAACATATTCATTGCCAGAAAAACCTTTTTCATATTGGAAATCATCTTATTTTCATATCATTAGTTACCCTAAATCATTATTAATTTAGTTACACTAAAACATTATTAATACATGAGAAGAGAGAAAATGCTCATTCAAATAACAGATCATGTATGCTGACCAAAATGGCAATCACCACTATCCCCCATACCTCATGTATCTATTAAATGCTTGAAAGGTGGCTAGTTCAAACTGAATTGTGCTGTCAATGTAAAATAAAATGCACATTTGATTTTGAAGACTTGATACAAAAATAAAATATCGTTAATCTCATTAATAATGTTATACTCAGTACACATTGAATGATAGCATTTGGTTATATTAGCTAAATAAAATGTTATCAGAATTGATTCAACTTGTTTCTTTTTACTTTTTATTTTTAAATATTACTCTTCATTTTTTAAATTTTTATATGTATCACGCAGTGCATATACAGAAAGTTCCAGAGAATGCCCATGTCACCTCATGCAAACAAGGAAATACTACTTCCAAGATCTTAGGAAGGACGCTTACATCATTGCCATTCAATGATTCTGTTACTTCAGAATGTAACCATAATGATGATTAATATTTTTATTCAGAAATTTATTTGTTGAACAATCAAATAAGCTTGTAATGAAATAATATATATATAATTTCTGAAAATTAGACTTACTTTTTAAATGTGGCTCCTAAAACAGAGCATCATATGTGGTTCACATTATATTTCTATTGAACAGGGCTGGAAAGTTTTTCTTATTCAACAACCAGCCAACAGGCATTTATTTAGCTCCTACTATACACACATGATTATGCAATATACTGGAAGCTTTGGTGTTAACTGGGGAGTGGCAATTGTATAGAATTATTTATTTTTAGGGTTTAATAACATTTCTATCAGTATGCAGAATGTTGCTTAATAACTATATTGGAATGTCTGCAGATTTGCACTTTCTTCCCTTTTAAACATTAATTCTATTCTCTTCTATTATCTCCCCAATATCCTATTTGGTGATTTATAATGATCCATTAAGTCTTCTGTTACAAAGCAGTCAGGAATTTGACTTGAGTTCCAGAACCCTTTGGAAATGGGAAGGAATTAGCATATATTTATATATGGGTGGCCAACATGCAGAGTCCTGGAATATAATCATGATACTTAATCCTCAATCTGTATAATCAGAGTAGCTTATTTTGTCTCTGAAGAGTCAAAAGATACTTTCCAGGATCATTGGACTTGGGGTCACTGAAAATAGTTTCTGTTATCTGCATTAGAGGAGAAAGCGGAGGAGGAGGAGGAGAAACAGAAAGAGATTTTTCATACTATATAAATATTAGAGTTTTAGAGTTTAAAAATGTATTATATGTTAATGACCTTTGACCTTTCCCCAATAAACCATGTAAATACTGTGATTGTACAGATCAATTTTTTAAAACAAAATGACTTGTAATTGACTGGTATCTTAACTTTCATTTTTTGAGCAAGGCACTTTATTTTCTATGCTTTGATTTCTTCAATTTTCAAATGGGGGATATTTTTATTTCATTTTATGGGAATGAGAAGCAAATGCTTGATTTTTAAAGCTAAATTTCTAATTATAATGGAAAATGCTTCAATGCTATAATAATAGGCCGACTAGATTATAAGTGGCTAAACAATGTCACACAGAGGATGCAAGGTGTACTAAAAATGGCAACTTCGTTTCAGTGGAGTTTTTCACTGGATTAGAGTTGTCCCTATGGAAATAAATAAGTAGCTGAAAACATTCCTGAGTTCTTAGGAAGTATTTATGAATACCAAGATAACAAATGCATGTTAGCCTTGCAATTCCCAATTAATAGCCTGTGTAGTTACATCTCAAAAAAGACTGCCTGTATCGAGGGTAAGTTATGTTCATTTTTCCAAGTGCCAATCTGGATGTGTTTTTATGTTTTGATCACTAAAAAGCATTTTATTTTCTTTTTTAAGAGAAAATTTGCATCAGTTGCTGAATAGCCCACATCATGGACTAAAATGCTCTAAAAGTATGCACAAACAAAGCAAAAACAGGAAAATGGCTAAGTTTTCAAATGAGTCCTGTGAATTGAATTATTCAAGGATAGACTGCATATTCAAATATGAGTTAAGCATTTTGATAAAACATTGTTAACATTTCTGTTCATTGTGAATAAGTATTAATAATGTACTGATTGTACCTGAGGTGCACCCCGTATTCTGGCTGCAAAATATGCCAAATGTACCACTTTTTCTGTGCATTCAGAGCAGGGTGTTTTTCATTTATGTTAAAATATGTGCTCCCAACTTTAATACCTACTCAGTCGCAAAAGAAAACATCTGTGGAAATGTATTGGTTTTTACTGAACTTAACATGTTTTAAACTATCAGTGACACTTAAAACATTTTGGTTGTTAAATAAAGCATTTAAAATGAAAGTATTTATGCCATTAAAAACATATAAAACCAAACAAACAGAAAAGCACCTTACTCACTGAAGCAAAGACATGAAGTTCTCTCTGTCTCTCAGGCCAAGCCATCTCTCTGGATTAAGGTAGATGACAGGTCTCCACATAAAGAACTGTTGTTGGCTAAAATAACCCAGGGCTGTGCTGTCTTCAGCTTTCAACCCATCTGTTTATTTTGAGCTGAATTTCAATTCAGTCATTGATTCAATAATTATTTATTGAGTTTCTATTATGGACCAGGCCTGAGCAAAATAGACATGATCGCAGGCTTTACAGTACTTACAAACTACTATCGGTTGGGAGGGGAAGTTAACAAATAGTGGTTAGATGATTGTATGCATAAATTTGGCAGCAGGAACCTGTGTTTAAGAACACTCCCTGAACTCAGACAAGGGTTGGAGTCCTGACTCCACCACTTGCTAACTGTAAAATTTCAGGCAGGTTGTGTAATGTTGACATGCTTCTGTGTCTTCCTCTACAAGACTGCAGTGGGGTTTTGTTTAGAATATACAGTAATCTGGCACACAATAAAGACTATATGTTTGCTATCTTATTATACTTGTTTTTTTAAACTATTTTAAGGGATATGAAGGTTTTTAGCAACACCAGGTGGCCAAGCTTGGAGAAAGTTTTCCTAAGAAGAAAACATTTGAATTGGTACCTGCAGAATGAAAAATACTAAAGTAGACTGAGGAGATTGACGATGGAGAAGGGAGTGGGGCTGAAACTGTTAAAGTACTTTCCAAGCAGTAGAGATAACATACACAAATATTTGGAGGCAGGAAGGAGCTTAGCACCTTCAGGCCCCAAAAGTAGCCCAGGGTATCTGAAGGGTGGGAAGGAGAAGTTGGAACAAGAGAAGACGGTGATGATCTTTACTTATACTAAGGACTTGAATTTGCTTAGATTATACACACACACACACACACACACACACACACATATATATATATAAGTAAACTTGCTTTCCCACCCCCAGCTCTCCCAAGAAATGGGTTAAGGGAGGGGTATTTTCCATGTCTTTACTGCTCAGCCTTGCAAATAAAAATTACCCACAAGTGGCTCTACATATATAGTTAAAATGTAACATCCTGTCTAAATATTAGATGTAAATTAAATAGCTTCTTGATGTTCAACTTATCTTTTTGTATGCATTATAATATACCTTATAATCCTCTATTTGTGTTTGTGCTCCACAGTTGAAGTGCTGTACTAGCTGGAAGAAAAATTTTTATAGTACTCTATACAAAAGAAGTAGGGTGGATGGGTACTAATTAAACCTAAGTAGTAAGAGACTTAAGGAAAAAGAGATTTCTGTATCTCTCCTAATGGGATGAATGTCATGTTCAAATTCCTACTTTATGTAAAATCCATTATACAATATGTAAAATAATTCTCCAAATCTTGATTTTCTCAATTGAAAATGACCCTGAGCATAAACTGTAAGAAGGGGAAGGTTTGAATTTCTTGATCTTTGGCACTCTTTTGTTCTCTCAGTACGTGGTGTCTTAAATCAGCAGAATAATTTAGGAATGGAAGATATTGAAACAACTAATTTTTCTTTTCTGTAATCTGCATAGACTTCAAAATGCCTACAAAGCACAAAGTGCCAGTTCATATAATTTGTTGGCAAGGATAAAAAGAAGAAAGGAAATTATTTCCTAAGCGTGTGAATCAGCCCAGCTTTAACAGATATTTTTCTGTCATGTGCAGCCTGAGGGCTTATGCCTATCTGAGCTTTATTTGACAATTACCACTTGCCAGCATAATTAAATGATAATTTATAAATACTAAGAAAGCATAATGGTGAAGAGCAAATAGGTGCTTATCAGGGCACTGAATAAAGTTGATCTGCTTCAGTGGCAATTTTCATCTCTTATCCTGGTTGTTAACTGGTCTCACTTTGTGTGTGTTTTGTTTAGGTTTGATATTTGTTAGGATGTTATTATCTACCTCATATACACCTTTTACCCCATACTGAATTCTAGTATTCTTTTGTGGTCAATGTATTTATGAAATATTGCTTATGTTTTAATTCACAATGTAAATTTAGTACTTAAAATTGTATGTATTACTAGAGAACTCTTACATAAATTAGTATTTTCATTTGTTTCCCCTGCCTTTCCCTCTTTTTTCCCAGTGAAGAAGTTCTTTTCTATGTTGTGTGTGTGACATTTTCTTTTTTTAATCACCTGGGCATTACAGCTAATTGCATTCCATAGAATGTGGGCAGATGTTTTTGTAAGAGAGCCCACATGTAAGCTGTGGACTATGGCAAGAAGGGTCTCCTAATCTTGCAATAAGAATGATACTTTATATGCAACATGGAAATTTTGCCATGTTTCTACTGAATGTAGAAATTACCCAATGAAAGAATTCTGTGGCTTAGACAGCTTTTGTCCTATCAATGTCTCTTCTCAAATTTCTTTACCTATTATAAATATTAGGGCAATTTCTGCAGAAGCTGTTGTTAAGCTATGGGCAGAAACACAGATTTGTCCTGGGTAACCTAGATAAAGCAGTGTAAGAGCAATTGCCTAGTTGAATGGAAACAAATCAGCGGAATAACAAAAAAGAAAAAAACAAAAAAATTTCATGCCTTTAGAAAAGCATTTTCAAGGAAGGTAAATGGTAAGGAAAGCAAAGCACATTGGTGGATTATGAAAAAACGAAGGTCCCCCCCAACCCTCATCTATAGATAGATAGATACATAGATGCTTTTTTTAGCCATCATGAAATTGAATAATGTTAGTGTCTACTGATTAGGGTTGTGGTGGTTTGAGTGAAGAGTGTGGGAATGACTGATCAGGAGAGTAACAAAATAAAGAGCTTTGGTGTTTAAAATCATCAATTTCACAAATTATTCAGCATTTTGTCCTTATAAATAGCAATTATTTGCCTTTTTCAGAGCTGAAAATTATCTTTCATATTCAAATATTTAAATATACAGTGCCATCAGTGGGGCAAAAAAAAAATCCTAATGTCAGAACAGATTTTTATACAAGGAATAATTTGAAAGTGGTGGATTAGTTTCCACCTTTTGAAACACAGTGCTTTCTGTAATCTTCAAACATTATTTAGGATAATGGAAGCCATCATCTGGTTCTCAAATGTTAGCACTTCCATTAGAATTTGCAGCTACCTCTTATTTTTTATATTAAAATACAAGGCTTAAAAGGTATTATCTTACTAAAGGGGGGCAATTGTAGAGATGATTTGATTGAATAAAGGGAAAAGCTGTAAAGGCCTTTTAAGATCAAGGATGTATTGATGGAAAGCTATCATTAGGGACAATTAATGTTCTCCAAGGGAAGAAATTGATTATGGACAAAGATGGACCCTAAGGAGCAGATATGTCTTAATGCTCTAAGGCCTTAAGGATTATACATTTCATTCACAGCATCTGTATTTTAACCCTTTGTAGTGACTAGAATAATAGCTTAGTGAAGAATGGTATGAATTAAGTTTTTTTTAAAAAAGAGATAATGCCTTGTAAAAGATGTTTATAGTAATTGGCATTTGATTCTTTAAACAAATTAAATTTGTAGTGTCTTTTCTTTATATTGCCCTTTAGAATAGATCTAGACACAGATATTTGGAAGAATGAGATTAGGTAGTGATGGCCAGTCTTCAGCATTGTGGAAGTGTGAAAAAACCCAGTAACTGTGGCTAAAGAGATGCTTTTATGAGGAGACCCCAAACTTCAGCCACATTTATGTTTCCAAATAACATATCCCTTTAACTTTGCTTGTCCTTCCTGTAGACCTTGTACAAAGCATTCATCTTGTCGTTAGCTAGTCCCTAGCAGCCATGGATCACAATTGGGTACTTAATAAGGTGGCAACCCTACTGGGAACATTTCATGTAATTATTCTTAGCAAAAAGAAGATTGTTATGGCTTTTTTTTTTTCCTCCCTTTTTGAGTTTGGCAAAATTCCAGGTGATTCAGTTTGTGCTTCTAAAAACCTATTATACATCATTGGTGAATTACACTTCATGCATAGTCTGTGTCTTCACTTGCCTGTAGTAAATATTGCAGGCCAGTAGAGTGAGTTTTAACTGCACAGTTGGCCTCCTCAAATTGGGGGTTGGCCTCTGAAAAAGTGGGTAATGCAAACTGATTTAGTCTACAGGTTTCAGGGAGTGTCAATTTGAGCATGGTAGCACTTTTTAAAATCATTCTCTCTGAAGATTTCACTCTCTGATGGGATATAATGATTATTGTTAAATAATAGGAGAAACTAACATATAAATGTAGTAAACAGCTTATCTAAAGAGCACTGTGATTTTAAATTGAGAGAAAGGAGTGTAGGTCTTGGGCCCTAATTTTGGACTTAAAGAGTGGAGAAAGAACTATCATTAATTAGCCCAGATCATTAAGGCAGTTTGCAATTCAAATTCCTGCAACTGAAAGCTGTATCTTAACACTCTCAGACATTAAAGATTACACATTTCAATTCCCACAACTGGCTGAATTTTCCCATTTCAAATTAATTATAAATAGTCACTTCAAGGAAATAGTGGGCAAATAAGTATGATACTTTATTTTAGGTTACTACTAGATAATGTGTTCAGTTCTCTGAGCTGATATTGCCAACTGTATCTCTGAAGACTGAACACCAGAAATGACTCAAGCACACTTATTTTGGTGAGTAGATGAGTGGCTTTTCCTGAAAGATAGGCAGAACATAGTTTCCTATGTGGTTCCTACTCGAAGAAAAAAATAGAGCCCAGGAATATCCAAAATTCTAAGTCAGAGGAAGATTTTTGTTTAATATTCCATTTAATAAATCTGAAGAAGACAGGAAAGGCATGGTGGTTGTCTATAATTTTCATTGACCACATCACTGTTGAGAGGTAGAAAAAGGTACTTTTAGACAGTGAATGTTATTTGTGAAAAGAGTGAGTTTGGAGTGAAAATAAAGCTAATTCACAAAGTGCCTCTGAGGTTATGAACTTGAGCATCTATGGAGTTGGTGATGTCTTTGACTAAAATAAAATGGTCAAAATAAAATATAATAAAACAAGAAAGAAGAATGAGCTAGGAGAAGGCATATTGCTTTTGAGCTTCTGACCAGATCCAAGCAGAGATGCCCAGCAGGGAACTGAATATAAATGTCTGGAGTTCAGGAGAGAAGTAAAAGTTTAGCATGCTGGTTTGGAGATATACAAAAGAATCAAGTAGTAAGAGGAAAGAACAGAATGATGCTAAAAAATGTGAACTAGGAGAGAAAAACTTTCAGGGAGTGGTCAGGTGCCTTTAATAGCCCAGGGATACCACAGAGAATGGGAGTCCAGGAAAACCCTGTTCGGTTTGCCCATTGATAGTTTGTAGCAGGCTGGAAAGTCAGATCTTTTGGGGTTTAAATCCTCATTTTCCCAATTAATAGGTGAACTGTATATCCTTGAGGAAGTTATTTAAACTTTCCAGGTCTAAATTGATTCATTTGTAATTTAATACCACCTCAACCCACACCTTAAATTTGTTGGAAGGATTAAATGAAACAATCCACGTAAAATGAAACAATCCACGTAAAACAATCCACGTAAAAGAACGTTTACCAGGTACTGGAGGAATGGTGAGGGTCATAACCAGAAAACTGGGGTCAAGACATGAATGAAGGGTCAGAACATAGAGGATTGCAGTCCACTATTTGGAAATAAGAAGGTGAAAGGTTGAACACGTTGCAGAGGAGCCAGAGGAGATTTGATTATCTTAAAGGCTGAAACGTGTAAAGCACCAATCATGTATTCTGTATCTTTATGTAGGAAAACTCCTTTACTCCTCACAACAACCCAAAGGACAATAATATCATTAGGACACAAAATTGAGATGCAAAGATGGGAGTAACTTCCCTGAGGTGCATAGTTAATAAGTGGCTGGGCAGAGATTAGAACTAGGAGTGCCTGACTCACAAGCCTCCTAGCTGTTTCACAGATCAGTAGATGAAAATGCAAGATTAAACAGATTGATTAAAGTAAGGAACAGAGCTGTGATAATGAACCCATGCCCATCTGACTCTCAACTATCTGCTTAATATTCAGATAATATATCCTTTCTAATTCCCAACTATGATATTTTGGAGAAGAAACAGTTTGCACTAATCAAAAATACTGGACCTACTGACTTCAAGTGACTCTTAGTGATTTATGACTTCTGCAGTCAGACCATGTTGGAAAGGCTTCATTTAAGTTGTCCAGAATGAGGTGTTCAGAGAGTCTGGGAGGGGCTGGGGCATGGCTCAGTGATAGAGTGCTTGCCTAGCATGCATGAGGGGCCCTGGGTTCAATCCAATCCCCGGCACTGAAAAAAAAAAAAAAAAACCCTCAGCAAAGCCCATGAAGTGAGCCCAACTAAGATGATATAAAACTTTCATGCTTCAAATAGAGGATAAGGGACAATAAATGAGACTGAGCCTTCAGGCTGTTGGGAGACATTAGAACATAGCTACAGATCATCAGAAAGTAATTGTTCACTGAGGCTGCCACCTGGGGAATTAAATGGTGAAAATTGACCAAGTCTAGACTTCTGTGTTTGTACCTGCACAGAATTCAGCAAAATCATACTTGTCCTTGCTTTACACTGAACTTCTTGAAACTGAGAGACTGATTGCTGCAGAGCATGGGTCTCAGAGTGTATTCTTTGGACCAGCTGCATCAGCATCACCTGGGAACTTGATAGGAAAGCATATTTTCTTCCCCACCCCAGACCTGCTGGTTCATAAACTCAGGGTAGAACCTGGCAATCTGTGTTTTAACAAGACCTCCAGGTGAGATTCTCATACATGTTAAGGTCTGAGAACCACTGTCTAAATCTAATCTGGCTTCCAAGTATAACCATGCACGACATAGTTACATTTCTGTCAACTACAGACCACTTAAGATTACAATGAAGCTGAAAAATTGCTATCTTCTAGTGATGTGATGCTAGCTGTCTTAAAACACTAATGCAACGCATTACCCATGTTCATGTTGATGCTGCTGTAAATAAACATATTGTGCTATCAGTTGTGTAAAAGTATAATACATATAATTATAAATAGTACATCATACTCAATAATGATAATTAGCAACTATGTTCCTGGTTTATGTGTTAACTACACTATACTCTTATTGTTGTTTTAGAGTGTATTCATCCCTTCTACTTATAAAAAGAGAAAGTCTCCTGTAAAACTGTGCATGCTATGGAGGCAGCAGCCTCGTAGATCTTGTGCTTTTTTCCTCTCTTGATTGCAGCAAGTGACCACAGTGAGGGACTGACCTCCACTCTTAGGATGGTTGCACAATGATGTGTCACATAACAATGCATTTCTCAGAACATATCCCTGTCCTTAATTGATTTTTTATTTCTTTTGGTGACTGACTATGGCTTAGCAGCCAGGTAGGTCTAGTTGTGGGCTACATCAGTGGTTCCCAAACTTAACTGCCATCATCATCAACTAAAAAGGTTTAATTTTTATTGAAACCTGGGTGCTATTCTTTGACATTATTTATTTAGTCTGGAGTGTGGTCTAAGCATTGGATTTTAAAAATGTCCCTGATGATTTTAGCACACTTTAGTATTGAGGGGTTAAAAGGCAGGTGGTTGGGCCCCAGCTTTAGCATTTCTAATTCAGTAGGTCTGAGGTTGGTCCAAGAGTTTGTATTTCGAGTAAGTCAAGTGATGTTGATGCTGGTAGTCTAGGGACCACGCGGTGAGAACTCCTACTTTGGAAGTTAAACTTTCACTTTCAGCAGTCTGGTGAGTTGAGGTGATGGAGAGCTCCCATTCCTACTGCCATGCCTGGGGAGGGTGTCTATCAGACTGTCCTGGTGATTCCTCCATTTGTGCATTACATTGGCGAGAGAGATGAGATCTGGCAAAACCTGTAGCTGGGTAGTGCTTCTCAGACTGTAATTAGTGAATATATCACCCAGAGGTTCTGATTCAGTGGGGCTGACGCTGGGCCTCAAGAGCCTGAAATGTCTCACAAGCACCCCGATGATGCCACTGGTTCATGGGCCATGCTGGGTAGCAAGGCACTGTGAGAGTGCTTCTCAAATTTGCTTGATCGTCTAAAACACCTGAAGTGCTTTTACCACAAACTTTTGGCTTCACCTGAGACCTAATGAATCAAAAGCTTCAGGGGAAACAGCCTAGAAATCTGCATCTTTCTTAAGCAATTTAATTTAATATTTTTTGACAAAGATTTATCGAACATCTGTTTTGCACTAGGCTCTGTCCTAGATGTAAATAAGGAAGATGCATCGTTCCTGATCATGTGGGGCTTAAAGTTTAGTCAGAGAAACAATAAATAAGTTAACAACAACAACAAAAAAAGATAATGTATGATGATAAGAACTGCCCCATGTGACACAAGGCAGGGTTGTGTATCCGAGTTCTGAAGTACCGTGGCCTTGGACAGGGTACTCAAGAAAGGCTTTTGAAAAAGGAGCCACCTTGGTATCAACTTTGTTTCTGTGAAGATCTTGAGGAAGGAAAAGAACAGTCTAGGAATCTGAAATGAGTGTGCCCAGTGGTCTGCAGTTTGGGGGTGGGATGGGGACTACAGGTAGGAAGACTGAGTGCCTGTTGATTTTGATACTCTACCCATCACATTTCTAAGTCCCATTTTTATTCTTTTAACCAGCTGTCTCAGAATCCCATCATACTCATTTTAAAAACATTATCAATAATCACTCCATCACTGGTCCCTAGAGGAGGAATATGGAAGCTGTTATAATGTTCCCTAATGACCAATAAAAAGAAATTATCTCTGAATTTCACAGGGATAAAATTACAATGATTCCCTTCTAATTGTTTAATGAGGCAGAAGTGATCTTGTACACAGAAAGTAACCACAGGATGGAAGAATTGTATTCCACTTTGAGATATTAGTACAACTTTGAAGTTTGTATAGCATAATAAATTCTTTTTGGAGGGTTGTGTGATTTTTTTTTTCAGAAAATCCAAATACAGTATGAAAAGAAGAGAAAAATTTAAAAATAGGTAAGGAAGCAAAATAAACAAAATCAAGGCAGGAATAAATAGGTTTTCTTGGAAAAAAGTGAGCTCAAATGTTTTTAGCATTAAGTTACAGATTTGTTTTATGGCTGCTATTTACATAGATAATAATTTTAAGAGCTTACTTTTTCTATATATACTGCCTTCAAAACTACCTAAATGGCAGAAGGAAAAATAAATAAGAAGAAATCTTTGGGCAGAGGCAGCTTTCACCTGTATTATTTTTTTTTCCAAGCAGTGAGCACTCCTTAATTATGAGTTAAAAAAAAAAAAACATTTAAGATTGGTAACATATGTTGTTGTCAGCCTGTATTTAGCACCTGCAGAAATGAACATGAAAAGTGTGACAGCACATAGGTAGAACACCCACTGCGTTGACTGTGAACACTGTCAACAAATTTTACTTTGTTAATTTTTTCTTATTAAAAAAAATCTAAGAAAAGAATTTAATAGTGCAGGTGTTCAGAGCATCGCAGCAAGATGATGTAATGAAGGGGGAGGTTATAAACCTTTAGCAGGAGAGCCAGGGTCTGGATCTGTGAATCTTTAAACTTTGACTGTCACACACTCCCCTTTAGTTCTCTTTCAAAAATCACAATAACAAAACCCTCTCTGCACGTTGGACTTGGCCGACTCCAAGGTCAGGAAAGGCATTTTCTCTCAGAGTAAGGGTGGGAAGCTGCTCCAGGTCACTCACTGCAGATCGACTGCAGGACCAGGACTAGCACTGAACACAGCTTTCTGCACAGAGTGTAATTAGAGATGTTTCTCTTGGGCCTTTTTTTTTCTTCTAATAATGCAGTGTTGTAATTCCTGTGGGTAGGAGGCTCCTTGCCAGTTCCTTCCATTGCAAAGCTTCTGTGAGTACAGGTTCTGTCTTCAGGACTCTGACTACTCTCTTATTGTGGTGTAAAAGTCCTTTAATTTAGCCAATGGCATTCCTCACCACACAGAGCAGGCTTGCGGGAAATACTGGGAAATGACTCTGCTGGGGCTGTGCTCTCTTCTCTGATCTAACTGGTTCATTTCACTGTAGAATGAATCTTGGAGACTGCTTCCCATGATCTCCCCTTGATCACTTCATTTCCTGATTCTTAGAATCCTTCATTCAAAAATGTGGGCAATGATTTCATTTAAAGAGACATTACCCCCAATCTCCAAACCCACAAAGTGAATTTGCCAAAATTACAAACAGTGAGCCAGGTGTTGTGGTGCACACCTGTAGTGCTAGCTACTCAGAAAGCTGAGACAGGAGGATCCTTTAAGCCCAGAAGTTCAAGACTAACCTGGGCAACATGGGGAGACACCCAGCTCCAAAACTAATATATAAACAAATAAATAAATAAGTGCTGGTGTGTTAATTTCTACTTTGGAAACTTTAAATCAAGTTGCTTCTATAATCACTTGTCCATTTTCTCACTGATTACACTTTTTGAAGGCCTAACTGCTGCTGTTAATCTTTATTCTGGAAGGTTGTAAAAATAAATTAAAAACCCAAAGTTTTGCAGTGACACAAAATATAAAGATTTACATTAAGCTTAAGTTCAGCCAGGTCTGTGCTCACTCCTAGACTCAGGCAGAGGCTCTTGATTAAGTCATGGCTCTGGCTGCATGGTGTGGGAACCGTCTGCACTTCTCACAGCTGAAAGAAGGCCCTGGAATTGACACGTTTTACACCTCTTAGATGAGACTCGGGCGCTAGAAAGCACTTCACTCCCGTCCCTCTGGGATGAAGAATCTGTTTGCAGTAATCACTGGCAGTGTTGACAGAATGTTCAAAACCATCTGCTCAAGGGCAAGTGTTAACTCTATCAAATCCTAATATTTTAAGCACACTGATCCCTAGGCCCAGGAGACCTCCTGATGGAGCTCTTCTTGGGCTGCATGTCAGCCTGCCGTCAATTATTATCCCACTGCAGAAAAGCCTGATGCACCAGCCAAAACGCAGTAAGAAATGCAGCAACAAAATGCAGTTTGTTCAAGTCTTGTTGAGGATCGTAGGGTGTCTGATTCTTACTGGGCTGTCTTTGTAATATATGCAATTTTTGCCTTTAAGTTGATTGTTTGCAAATGAGCTTCCTGTTAGAATGTCTAACACTTACAAGTCCATCTTCAACATGGATTTGTATAAATTCATGAGGACCTACACATAATTATGTACAAATATGTACCATATATCACCAGGCCATATATCACCAGATTAAACTCTTTTACCAAAATTACTTAGTAAAACATAAATGTCAGCAGGTAGGTTTTTGGTACACAACTCTCATACTAGATATTAAGTTATTTAAACTGCTCAGAACATTTATTTATTTATTGTTATAAGCTTTGCTAGCACAATTCTTTTAAGAGAGAGGGACAGTGAGAAAGAGACAAAGAATCCATTTTATTTAGCTTTTCATGTGGCTTTCATTGCTCTGACACTTCACTGTGTATGTAGTGCTGGGGTTCAAACCCATGTCCTTGTTGTGGCAAGCAAGCACTGTAACCACTGAGCCACCACTCAAACCCCATAGCACAATTTCTTTTATCTCAGCATTCAAAGCCTACAGAGCAAATAGAGGGGAAAAAAAAACACATAGCAGTAAAAACATTACAAAGCCTAACAGGCTAAAAACATTGTCCTCTGAAAGGAAGCCAGTGAAACATTCAAGGACAGGTCTAAGCTATTTCTCCCAGTAAGAACCCCACTGGAAAGGAAATGCACCAGCCTGAGCCATCTATGGAACATTTTGCTACTTCTGCATCCTTGTTAGGGACAGTTTAGGAAAACTGAGATTATCTGCCCCAGTAATTTAGAGAACTCAAGGGAAATACTGGGGAGAAACTGAACACTAAGTGAAACTTCTCAGCCACAAGCTTCCAAAATTTCAAATATGACCTTTTAATTCTTAACTTTTTGTTTCTATTTTTCTATGTATGAGAATTTCATCCTATGCCACTCACTATTCCAGACCATTACAGGAGTTTGATAAATAATATGCTGAGTGAATGCACATAAGCATTAATAGTAGTAATTAATAGTAGGTCCTATATTATTATAAGCCTTATTTCAGAGATGAGAAAATGGAGACTTAGCGAAATGGCTTACCAAAGACACACAGTGAGGAACCAGTGGAACCCTAGGAAAATGGCTTCAAAGCTCATTCGCTCAACCCAATGTTTAGCCACTACCAAGACAGAACTATTTAATGTTTAGAAAATTCTTGGAGGCCAAAGAGTATAGATAGGATCATGTCCCCAATGAATGTCATCCACTTATTTATTAATCAGACATTTATTGAGGGCCAAGTATAGTGCTAACCAGAGGGAATATGGAAATGGACCTTATAGCTCAGAGCAGTAGTTCATCTCTTTTGATAGTTGCATATTCTTTTGGAAATCTGGAGAAAATTACAAAACATCATTTCAGAAAATGTGTAAGTACACAATTTCACATATATTTGCAAAATTTTGGGGGCTGGAGAGGGGTGCTGTGAGTTTAGAATTTCTAGGAGAGTCTGTCATGTAATGAAAACATGACAATACCTCGGTAGATATTTAATAAAAATTCTGAAGACATTCAAAGGAAAGGCTTGATAACCACTTGGAGAAGTCAGGAGTTTGAGTCTTAAAGTTCTGTGCATGAAACAATGAGACTGAAACTTAAACTGTATGCAAGCATCTCACCCAACACTAAAGAGCTCTACATTTTCATTGATCCATCCAAAGATGACCTCCAAAATTTCTCATCTGACAGTTTCTGAACCTGATTTTCATGAGATGATGTATTATTTGTATGATTTTATATTTTATATTTATCTCTGCCATATGGACATACTGTGTGTTGCCTTTCAGCATTCAATGTAGTTCTCATTTTAACTCTGTGTCTGTATCTTCTGGTATGTGTGTATGAAGAAGAGAGGGAGAGAGACATAGAGACAGAGAAAGAGAAAATTAGTAAACACTTGAACACATAAATAGACTCATAATTAGTAGTCCTGTCTAATAGAAGCTCCTGGAGCATCTGGGTCTCTTAGATCAGTTGCTTAAGGCTTCAGAGCTTCAGTTTCCTCATCTAGAGAAGAATGCCTATTTCTCAGGGTTATTATAAAGGTTAAGATACAAAAAAAAGTATCAGTGCCTTGTCAAGCACATTTTAAATGCACAATAAATATTAATTCCCATCTCTGTTCCCTTCCCCTCATTTTTGTTTCTTTTTATATATGCTATTTGTAAAAGGGAACAATATTAGTCACCTTGCTCTACAAGGAAGAAAAGGAAAAATAACAGCATATTAATATAAAACTTCTCAGAGAAAGGTTTCTGAAAATTAACTTGTATTTATGTTTGGATATGTGCTGTTCATGTTAGTATTACCTGAGGCTACAAAAAAAAAAAAAATAGTATCATTAAATAGACAGACATAATAGTTTGCTGCTTAAAGATTTAAATGGGTGATTTTACTTTGTGTCTATATCTTGAAGGTCAACCTTACTGGTTTCTCCTGAAATGTGTAAAGAGTTCTGTGGTGGAGTACTCCTCTGAATATGCCACCATTTTACATATTACCTTCAAATACCTGTGTAGTGGTGAAAGTGAGGCACTGTCCTAGGTGCTGAAGGGGTTGTCAGGATGTAGAAGAGCTACAGACTCAAGGCTAAGAAACCATAAGTGATTGATCATTTTTAATGCACGTGTGTGTGCACAGGTAGTAACTGTTCTAAAGAATATCCTATATCTTGACAATGGAATTTAGAAATTATATCCAAAAGCATTCCCTAAAATCTCACCTTTAAAAATTTAATAGAGAATAGTGAATACAAAACATGCATTAATTGCTAGAAGTCCATAAAGCCTTATATTAATGCAAAGGACTATTATTATCTTAATTTCCAGGGTTATCCCAGGAAATAAAGTGAATACTGCTATAAAATGTGAATGCTTTTGTTCTTTGCTTAGTTACAGCATTAATAATAAGGAGGTTTAATACATTTTGTAAACAGAGCATTCGGCATTCAGCTTTTCCCAGATGGCAGCATTTTTTTTTTAATGAAAGATCTTCTGGGGGGGTTGTAATTTTTTATTCACTCTTTCTTTCTCGATGTTTTCTGATCTCTCTATTGGCCAGGAATTCTCTTTCAAGAATCCTGATTCTTACTCATTTGGATTTCCTTGAATGGCAAGACACCAGAGGTAGCATTCGCCTATGGGGGATGTGGGGAGAGAAGTCCCTGATGCTTAGAGAGAAGAAAAGGACTGGATATTCCCTGACATTTTTTCATGGATATGGCTTAGTGTAGATGAATGGCTTTACCCTTTGGGAAATAAGGATATAATAGGAGGATGGCCAGCAGGGTTACATATCTTGGGTGGGCCTTGATCACAGAGGCCAGGAATGTCCAAAAAGGGCAAATGGAAGATTGAAATGCGTGTTCAGTTTTTCTGCAGGCTATAATGGAAAAGAGGAAATGACTTGAGTCCCCTTGGGAATAAGTGTCTTCCTCACTCTGTGCAGACATTTAGGGCACATTGCAAGCTGTGAGCTTCTCTGAGCAAGTCTTGTCTCTTGCTTTTGACTCGCTGAGCCCCTTCTCTCTGTTGCTCCATTCTTCCAGCTGCTTCTGTGAACTCTCCTCTGTCGTGTCTCATCCCCCACGGCTGCTCAAATGTGATTCCCCCGAGCCTCCCTTCCTCTCCAGCTGCATCTGTTCACCTCCCCTGCTGATCGATCCACTTCTTTAGCTCAAGGACAGCAAGAGGAAATGATTCTAGCAGCTAAACAGCTTTTATGCAGAGAGAATATTTAAATATTCTCAGTTTGCATGATTCTCCTTCACCTCATGCTATGATCAGAGGTTAATGGAGACAGTTTGGCGCTTCTCTCTGTTGGTGGAGACCGAAAGACTTTCATAAATGAAGGTCAAGATCTTACGACAACCCTCTCTCCCCAAAGCATAAACTTTTGTATAGGAGAGTAGAAATATTTCCCTTCATTAAACTGGTCTTTTTAGATAGTGGTTCCATGTTCCATTTCCCCCATCTCTCTATAAAGATCCAGTCAAATTAGAAGATATTATTACTATTTTGTTGTTTCTAATGGATAGAATTTTAAAATGGGAATTGTATTCTAAATGTTTACAGCACTAAAATTATTTTATTATAATAAGTTATACATTTAAAATGCCATTTAATAGATATTTGCTTTTATGAAATTATTTTATTTCAAATTGAACCTATTAGACACTGTTCAAAATAACCTGCCAGGCAGGGTTGTTACAAGGATTGAATATAGTATCAGCCTCACAGTGTCCAACCCACACATAATTTCTCCCAAACACTAATTTATATGTATAGATATAAATGCCTGTCTCTATATAATATGTGCATACATGTCTTCCATGCATTTATCCAACAAACATATTTATCTTTGAGTTAATTATGTAGCATCTCCCTGTGTTGCTATGTCAGTTTACTAATCTATTTCCTTATTCTTGGACAGTCATCTTATTTCCATTTCTCTTTCTTTAATTTCCTTCTCTTCCCTTTCTTGCTTCTATCCTTCTCTTTCTCTTTAGTCATTTAGAAACTTCCTCTACCTATTTTTCTCCTTCTTTTCTGTCCTTCCAACTTTTCTTTCTCTTTTCCTTTTTTCATAACTGAGAGGTATTGAGAAGAATATTTTATGTCCATTTTCCTTTATCTTTTTAAGTGTCTTATTAGGAGGTAACCTCCCCCCAACAAATTCTTAGGTTCAGGATGTGAACAATGCCTGTCCAGATTGCTTTTCTCCAAAGTAGAACCATATCTTCACAGTAATGTACAGTCTTACATATGCCAGGTTCCCCATAGTCCTGCTGACATTAAGGGTCTTTTAAAAAATATTTTTCAAATTCAGTAAGTTTTTAATGGTATTTTTAAAGGTCTTTTGTTAGCAAGGGTATGATTTTTCCATTTGACAATCATATTTAAAAATTTTTTTGCAGTTCCCAGAGCATTGCACATGCTGGGCAAGTGCTGTGCCACTGAAGTATATACCCAGCCCTACACTTAAATTTTCTTGCAAGTATACTATCTATCTTATACTACCTCCCCAATGCAATCTGGGTAATGATAAAATGTATTCCTTTCAAAGTATTACATATTTTGGGTAGTAACCCAATCAGTGAATATTTTGTGTTAGGTATATTTTTAGAAATAGTGACATAAGGACATAGTGATAAAGGACATGATCCCTGACTTCAAGGAGGTTTGAGAAGTTTGTCTAGTAAAAGATGGATGAAGTGTAAACAAAGTGCATTATAACATACCAAGTGTTGAAATGGAAATATATATAGGGTTCAATGAAGTCACATTGGAAGTAGAATAATTAATCAGTCTAGAGATTAAAGAAATCTTTTTATCATGGAGAATCATAGAAGAAATTTTAACCAGTAGTATTTGTCTCTTGTTTTCTTTCTAATTCTCACAGATCTGTATCTTCTTTGATTGTTCACCAAAGCAGCTCCATTGCTCTCATTGGATTCCATGACTTTGTAGTATATAATAACTCATGTATATATGACACTGCATCAAGATTCATATTACTAAAAGGTGCTTTATAGGGCTTTAGGTGCACAGTATGACTAATGCCGAAGGGGACATAGTCATTCATGATTTACTTTGGATATCCAGTTAGTGAGTGTATACATTGCTAAGTTTGAGATTTATCCTCTCATGTTTACCTATCACAACTCTTAAATACTTCTGCCAAGAAGTCCATAGAATGATCTCATGGGTGAGGAGGTCTTAAAGAAAAGAATGAACTCTGAAACATCCCTTTCCTTTTCTCCTGAGGATTCATCAAATTGCACAAATGCTGACCTTCCTGGTATCAAGATATTCAACTCTTCATGAATGACAGTAATGCAGGAAAGGTCCTTGGTGATGGAGAGTAGAGTTTCTTGCTTTAACAGTTACTTTAGGGAGTGAATCTAGCCTAGGTACTAAAGAACCACTTCAATACTTGGTTGGATTTAGCATTTTTCAGCAGAAGCCGTCATGAAAATGCTCATTTTCCCTCTTTTGAAGATCTGCCTTTCCCATCTTTTTTACTTCTCATCCTTCTACGTGTTCTTTTCTCAAATGTGATTACATTAGTCTATGAGCTCCTTGAGGGCAGGGATTCTGTCATATTTGTATCCTATATATATGCATATATGTAAAACTCCACTGCTGGCACGTGCTAGGCCCTCAGAAAATGCTTACCACATGAAGGAAAGTGTGCCCTTCTTCTCTTTGGGAGTACCCTAGATGTCCAACCATAGGAAGACATCTTTTTGCATTCAGATTCCCAAACTTCTGACCCCACTCAATGTGAGAGAATTACTGAGTTTGTATATCCACTAGAGGGCACTGTTTTGTCAGAGGCTCTTTCAACCTTTTTTTCCATACCAAGATGCCTTAACTTCCTGATCCACTCCACCTTCAGGTTCTTAATATTTAGGTTAATGAATGACTCCAAACTTTTCATCACAACTATGCTTGCAAATATGTAATCATGATAGTAAATTGTGATTAAATAATGATTATAACTAGGTTACATGCAAATAGCAGTATCACATTTACTGCTGTTTTATTAAGCTATAAAAGCTACACTTCATGAAAACTTTGTTCTTCCTTCATCACTTTTAATCCCACCAAACTAATCTATACGCAGAATCAAATTAGTTCCTGGGCTCTGACATTAAACAGTTGAAGTTTGCAAATATTTTCAGCTTACATGTGAATCAACACAGGGGATACATAAGACAAAGCTGCTCCCACTGTCAGCTAGCTTCCAAACACATCATTAACCCAGTAGAGACTTGGGAGGCCCACTGTAGCTTTCTAAGGAAGCTGCAAAAGAGGGAGATGCCAGCAGGGAGGACATATCTTTTTCCAAGTTTAAAACCTTAACTCCGAGTTATGTCATAGAATTGAAAGAGGGGTGGGCGCCAGTAAACCCTGTCAACAAAGAACAAAACATACCTTAGAACTATGAGTCTTCTCACAAAAGTTTTCATGATAATCTTTTAGGAAACTCTCTTTTACATAATGCTTAATTTTTTAAAAACAGGTGCATGCACATTTGTGTGTGTGTGTGCTAAACATCATCTGTGAACTAATGAAGTTCATTATGATTAAAAAATGTAGGCTTAAATTAACTGTTGATTTTATGACAAGCTATGAATGCTAATTGTCTTCTATGTTTTGTTTTATGGGTTTTTTGTTTTTGTATTCCCGGGACAACATGATCTTATTTGTATTACTGTCTTTGGGGAAGGAAGTGACAGTACATTAAAAAGAAAGAAAGAAAAAAAGATGTATTGTTTAAGTTAGCCAGATGTTACAAGATTACTTATGTAAGAGACAGTAAGTATGAGAGAAACATTTGGAAGACCTAGAAAAGAAACCGAAGCCCTCCCCACTCACAAATTTATATCCAGAAGAAATGGATGGTAGTGTTTTCCATGATCTAGAGTCTATCTAATTTGCTACTCAATTATCCCCACATTTGTGTATTTGCAAATGGCACCCTTTCTGTTAAATATCATGTTTCTTTTTTCAGAGGGCTTAAAAACTTTTAACAAGGGGAGAAAACATTTTTTTTCACCTATTTGATGTAGCAGATTATTTATGGAGCCAACATGTTGACACACTATAAATTGTAAAAAATGAGGCCTAATAAGGTTAATTGTCATCTGAACCTTCCTCTGTAGGCTGCAATCTGTGAGCTTTGATTGTTTCTCTGGGGGAAACTCTGCCCAGATGGCGAAGTCCTCGAGGCCCTGACCCACAAGAGGCCTGTGGAGATGGAGAACAAGGTGCTTCTCCACAGACTAATTAATTTACTACTATAGCACCTGTTCCAGAATAGATAGGGCTGGAAGGGAAAACAGTCCCTGGGCACAGTGGCAAGCTCGCGGGTAAATGGATTTCAGCTGATTATATTAAGCTGATGCTTTGATCATCTAAAGGCGTTAAAATGGAAATATGTTTTTTTTTTCTGGCTGTTGGCTTCCATGAGTGTGGTTAGTATTATTATTATAAATGTTGGGTAATAGAAAAGGCTGCTTTAGATTTCAGCATGCCCCATTTCAAAAGTGTACAATATATCTATCTCTTTTTCCAATTCAGAAATGCATGTTGTCAGAAAGCTGCACCTTTTAAACAATTCTGCTTTCTTGTTTCCATTTTATTCCAGCCAAATTACTAGCTGGAAATCAAACACCAGCACAGATTCCTTTTAGCTGGAACATTTTATTATGTACTCACACCTTTAATTCAATGTGTGTAATTAGGCTTTAATCAGCTGAACACTATTTGCGAAAAAATATCAGACACTTCTTTAAATGAAATTCTGGTAAAGTCATGCTATTAAGCTTTGGTGACTAGTTACTGGCACGAATAAATCCTTGTGTAAACAAGGTTTGGTAGTAAATGGATTTACAATGTGAATCTTTCTGCACTCAATTTCACTTTATTGCCTCTTTGATTCCCAAAAGGATTAGAGGTAATTTTTCCAGTCCTTTAGATGCCATAAAACTGTTTCCCTTTCCAAATTAATACTATGATCTTCCATGTAATGTGTTTGGCAAACATGAGGAATTTATAAGACTACTAGTCCTATCTTGCATAGTAATGGAGATAAGAATGTGGTACGATAGATGTTAGGGCCTCAAAATGACAGCTTTCTCCTAGGTTTTGAAAGGTTAGTGTTTGGAAGATACAAAAAATATTCCCCATCATATGGAAAACAGTCTAAAGAATGCTAATGGTTATAGCTACTTGGTAAGTTAAGTGATTTGGATAATTCCTATTACCATTATTAAATTAACATTACCATTTAATTCTGATACTGCAACAGTGGCTTATTATTAACATTACAACAGGAAAAAATGGATCATTCTTTTTCAGGAAGATATACAGTCTATGAAACAGGAGGCACAACAAATTGAACATAATCCTAGGCTTATTTTCTGATTGGTATGAGACAATCAAAATAAAATTTTGGTTGTATCTTTAAAATCCTTGGAACAGTCTGTTCTGTCATAGAAATAGAAAATTTCATGGTTGGTTTTCCTTGGTTTTCTCCTCTGGAACTCCAAAACCATCTTTAAAATTTTTATTTTAGTGGATGTATTAGTTTAATACACATTTTTTTAATGAAAAGTACAAGAATAGGGGCTAGAGCCGTGGCTTGGCAGTTGCAGCACTTGCCTGGGTTTGAACCCCAGCACCACTTATACAACGAAGTGTCGGAGCAAAGAAAGCCACATGAAAAACTAAATAAAATTGATTCTTTCTTTCTGTCTCACTGTCTCTCCCTCCCCTTTTAAAAAAAAAAGTACAAGAATGTATTACTAAATATAATTAATTCACTATTTCCACTCTTGGAACTAGTTCCTAACATTGACCTTGCAGCCTTCCAAACATATACTTATGGTGCTTGGTAGGACTAAAGGAATTGGGGCATTCCCAGGAATTTCCTTCTAAAAGTAATTCTGCCTGTAACATCTCTGGGCCGAAGATGTCAATGTACTGTAATATATATTCCTACAAGTAAAATTACTGGGTCATAAGGCACATGCACTTTGAATTTGGACAGATACTGCTAAGTTGTTCTCCAAATATGATGTATGTGTATGACTATTTTCCCCAATGAGGTTTGTTTTCTCCAAAACCTGAAAGTTAAATCTTGTATCTTATTATTTTAATGCAATAAATATTATCTTATTATTTTAATTTGCATTTCTTTAATTCTCACTGAGGCTGAGTATTTTTCAAATGATTAAAAACCACTTCATTTTCTTTTGATGTGAGCAGGCTCTTCGTGTCCTTAGCCAGGCTCTCTGTTGGGCCGTCAGTGTTTTTACTGGGGTTGAAGAGCCCTTTATGGAATAAGGAAATCAGCCCTCCCTCTGCCAACATGCAGGGTTTGCTTTTTGGTGGCATTCCCCTTCATACCTGTCTCTCATTTACCATGCCCTCTATTCCTCTTCTTTTATCACTGGCAGTCTGAATTTAGGGTTGCTTAATAACTCTTGGAAACCAGAAATGATAATGTTGTGGAAAAGGGGTTAATTTAGGTGGTTTTGTAACTTTGACTTTTGATGAAGTAGGAGGAGAAGGACTGAAAGGGCAAAATTAAAAAGAGGGTGAAGGGACTGTAGTGATTTGAAAGCGGGGCTTTTATACTGACAAGACCTTGAAAAAATAGTGTTTATACAAAAAAAAAGCAATTTCCTTTACCCATAATTTTCTGCTTTTCTTTTGTCATTATTACAGGTATTTGTGTTAGAGTAAGGATTCTCTTCTAGGTGCTTTTGCCACAGTCATATTTCTGTGTTTTGGACATCACAATCTGTGGTCATGAAATGGAAGTGGTTGTAAGGCCACATATTCAGCATAATGGCCTTGATCCTACATGAAGTGGGAAGGAGAGAGAGAACAGCTCTTGGTTAAGCAGAAGTAACTTTTTATATTCAGCTTCATAATGATGGCAAAGTAAATACAGAGACAGGTTTTAGACACGGATGGCTTTGTCAAAGTAAAATATGTTTGTAATGTCCCGAAGTTACCACTGTCACTATCTTCAGATTAAGGATGGAATGCATGGACCCTGGAATCAAACAACTTGAATTCAAGTCCTAGATCTCTTACTTCTTAGTTGCATGGTGTTGGCTAAGTTCTCATCTCTAAAATAGGAGAAATGACAGGAAGTACTTCATAGGATTCTTATAAAGATAAAATGAGATAATGCATGTGACCAGCATAGAGTCAGCTCTATTACAGCTTATTATGAGCTTGATTAATTATCAAAGTGTGTTTATAAATATTATCTAAATCATACTTGACCTTGTTTAAAGTAAGTGAATGGCCATTGTTTTAGTCAGCTTTTTTTACTGCTGTGACTAAAAGACTTGACAAGAACAATTTTAGGAGGAAAAGTTTATTTTGGGGGCTCACAGTTTCAAAGTTTTAGTCCACAGGTGGGTGGCTCCAATCCTTGGAGCTCTTGGTGAGGCTGAACATCATGGTGGAAGAACATGGCAAAGGGAAGCAAGTCAGTGGCTCCAGGAAGCAGAGAGAGATTCTTCACTGCCAGATACAAAATATATATCCTAAAGGCATGTCCCCAATGACCTGCTTCCTCCAGCCATACCCTACCAGCCTACATTTATCATCCAGTTAATCCCTATTAGCAAGTTAATTCACCGATCAAGTTAACGCTCTCATAATCCAATCATTTCACCTCTTAGCCTTCGCTTTGTCTCACATATTGAGCTTTTGGAGGATATCTTTTATGCAAATCATAGCAAATATCTATGAAATCCCTGCATGTGCTAAAATATATTGAGGACTTCTTTATACTATGTTTGCATAGTTTCTGGGTGAAGTTACTTCATGCTATCTTTCTCTATTTGGAATTATTATCCAAACCTGGTTTAAAGGTAAAACCCCAATTTTGTATTAGTAGTTATCAGATTGCAGTTAGTCATGGTAAGGGGCCTCTTGTGTGCTGCACAAAACGTAGAGTGAATATTGAACAGTTTCCTGCTTACTCAGTCCTCGTTGCATTCATGTGTTTGATCATGCTGTTCCCTCTGTTTGAAATGCTATTCCTGTCTTTAATCACTCAGGTAGAAATATAACATCTCCCTCTATTTATCAAGGGAATTGTAGCTAAATTTTATTATAAATCACTTCTGCTCATGAGCAAAAATAATGCCAAAGAACGTTGCTAAATCAGGCAAGACTATCCAGTATTATAAGGGATACAAATGTGTTTGTTTATTAGTTTTAAGTGAATGACTTTCAATGACTCCAGTCAACATTTCTGATATGAATATTTTCATGTGAAATGATCACTATTGTGTTGGTTAGTTTTGCAAATCAGAACCTATTTGCAGAACACCTTTAGGCCAATAGATCTTATCATAATATTTGCCAGTGCTGCAGGCTTAACAAATTAGTTATTGTGACTATCATTTTCCATTAACATGAATTTACTGATTAACCAATTTATTTACTTTATGAGAATTCACACAGCACAGTGCCAATGTTCCATGACCAAGCGTGTGTGGATTCTTGGTATTAAAAACAATCACTACCCATTGTACATTTTTTTTCTAACTCTACATACCCAGAAAATGTCTGATAGGAAAGATTATAAAATAATCACTTAGGAAAATAATTAATAACATTTACAGGCAAGGTCTTGAATTTAAAAGTTACTCATTTTATGAGGATTCATTTGTGAGTCACAACACCCTCATCAAAGGAAGATCACGGGAAATATGTGTCCTGATAACTTCATTTTTTCAGACAAACAAGTGAATATAATAATCAAATACCATTTCCATCTATCAAATAGGTAAAAGTTCTAAAAATAGTAGTCCATGGTGGAGAATGCAGTGAGATATGTACCATCATGAATTGTTGGTAAGGCGGTATCTCAGTATAATTTTTTCTGGAAAATAATTTGGCAGTGCATATAAAGAGCCTTAACTGGGTTTCTTGGCAAAATGATTAATTGAGCTCACACATCTAGCCTCCCCTCTTCAAAAGGTCCCATTAAATCACCAACAAAATGTATAAATTGAGAAATGTCAGTATCTGGATTATTCTTCTACCACATTTATTACTACTGATAATAATATAGGAAACAAAAGTTGGGAAATGGGTGAGAAGGAAAAGGAAAAAGTAACACATACTGAGTTTCACCTAACTCAGTCCTTAGATTCTGTTCATTATAGAGAAGAACATGTATGCATGTGAATGGGGGTGTGTTAAAGGTGATAGTCAAGTCAATGTTTTCCAGGCGACTAGAGAAAAAATATAGGATAAAGAAATGGTTCATAAAATTTAAAAAAAGAGATGCAAAAGAAGACCAAGTAGATAACATTTCAAACCTGAATTCAGGTTTGTGGGCTACATGTATAACAAAACAAATAAATTTTGCTATTTAAAATTTAATTCCAAATGGTGGCTATAAAAGGAGGTACAGGTGCAGTCTGGCAGCCAAGGTGGAGAGAGGAATCATTTGAATATCCATGGGCAGGTGTATAAGTAATTTCAGTTGCCCAGAATGAATGAGTGGGTGCAAACCTTTCAGTCTAGAAAGAATTACCATTAAGGAGCCTCAGTTAATTGCCAGGGAAATTGGTATCCTTCAGTGGATGTACATGTTTTAACTCTAGTAAAATTTAGAATTAAGTATGGAATGGCTAAGAGAATCAAAACCATAATTATAAATATTTTTGTCTTAACGTATGTTTGCATGTTTCATATCCTATGTACATGTGCTTGTTGAAGCTAATTTGGTCTGAGTCTATTCAAAACCAATTCATAGTGGTCTATTATAGCCTTATAACATCAATTTAAATGTGCCAAATTGTTAATTTGATATGTTAAATTAAGAAAGTAAATTACATTTAAATTTTAAAGTTGGAATCTAAAGTTTAAGCTCATCATTGCTTAAACCAAAAATTATTGGTTCAAGTTCTGGCAACCAAAATAACTTAATTGTATTTATAAATATAAGCATTACAATTTTTATTTGTGCACTTATGAAATTTAAGTTTTTTAATTCAAACAGCTGAGGTACCTAAAAAAGAAGACAAATACCTTAAGTTTATAAATGCAGTTTAAAATGTTTGAAGCTGTTAAATCATCAGTAAATGGGATGAGAATTACCAAAAGCTCCTTAAGACACAATTGCTAAAATGTATAAAACTTATAAATAGAATTGTGAGTTTCTTATGCTTAAAACCATAAGATTAAGCTAGATTTAAAAAATTTGTACCTTATTACATTGAATGCAAAATTTGAAACCAAAAAGTAAGTTGAATAATAGGCATTTCTGCATTTAAAAGCCATCCTCAAGGATAATAAAATAAAAATAAAAAATCAGTAGATATGAAAATAGATAAAAATTAAAACAGGGTAACAACATTAATGTGAAAATGTACAATTCAAGGCAAGAAGCATCAATTGGGACAAGATCATTTCATATTAATAACAAATACATTATGAGGATAAAATAATTATGAGCCATTATGTATAAACAATAGCACTGAAGTTTTAACTAAATAAAAACTTGGAAGGAAAACTAACAAAAACATGAAAATAGGAGACTTTCCACATTAAGACCAAAAGATATTTTGCAGCCTTAAAACAAGTATATATTTTCCTACCTTGAGTTTTCACTTCTTGGAATTCACTTAATGGTATACAGATGCTCCTTGACTTACACTGGTGTTATGTCCTGATCCACCTATCATAAATTGAACACATCACCTACCATATGTACATCATAGCTCAGCAACATGGCACACTTGGAGGATCGGTTGCCCTGGAGATCACGTAGCTGACTAGGAGATGCAACTGTTGCTGCTGCAGTTCAAGACAGTGTCACACCACCTGGCATTAGAAAAGATCAGGCCTCCAAACAAAGCATAGCTGGGTATGGTGGCACACGCCTGTAATCCCAGCAACTCTGGAAGCTGAGGCAGGAGGATCACAAGTTTGAGGTACGCCTCAGTAATTTAGCAAGACCCGAAGCAACTTGGTGAGACCATCTCAAAACAAAAAAATAAAAATGGCCAGGATGTAGCTGGTGATAAAACACCTCTGAGCATAATCTCTGGAAACAACAACCAAAAAAAAAATTGAAAGCATAGTTTCTGCCGAATGTACGATCACTTTTGCATTATAAAGTCAGAAAATCCTAAGTTGAGCCATTTTAAGTTGCGGACCATCTATAATTGGAAATAATAGATAAAGCTTTTCATGCATGAATTTTCATTAACTGTTAGTGATAATACTGAAAAAATTATTCAAATGTCTAGCATTGGGCAGTGATCAGATCAGTGTTATTAATCAAAATAAACTTTGATAATGTGAAATTAAAGTAGTTCCCTTTTACATGTGGCATCCCAAGATTCCCAGTACATACCTATAAACTTCAGATGGCACAAAATCATTTGTGCTATGTGTTTTCCTACATATACATACCTATAATAAAGTCTGATTTATAAAATAAGCACAATTAAAGATCATTAATAATAACTGATGAAGTAGAAAAATTTTCACAATATACTGTAATAAAAGTTGTATGATTATGGTTTCTAAAATATCTTATTTACTATATTTATCCTTTTTAAAGGATACACTTAATGGCTTTTCTTTGTCACATACTAATTGTCAGAATTACTATTCTTGTACTGTGGGGCTATTGCTAAGTAAAATAAGGGTTATATGAAATCAAGCTCTTTATTACCACAAAAGTCGGTCTGATAACCTAGATGGCTACTAAGTGACTGATGGTCAGTGTGAGCACCCTAGACAGAGATGACTCACAGTTGGCAAGGAATGGAGCAGGATAGTGTGAACTTTAATCTTGCTATTCAGAATTTAAAACGTATGACTTATTTGTTTCTGGAACTTTCCTTTTAATATTTTCAGATCACTCTTGACTACACATTACTGAAAGCACAGAACATGAAATTGCGAATAAGTGAGACTACTATCTATGCAAAATTCCATGTGCCTTCTCATAACTTTTTCAGCTTCATGAAGTCGCTCATGTTCCTAAAATAGTAAGATAGGTAAATAAAAATGTGAGCATCTACAAACTGTGAATACAGCCAATAAAAAGTTTACAAATAATTTTAATAACATTAAATAATACTTTTAAAGTTTCAGAATAATTTTAAAAACTTAATAACAAGTATATCTAAAATGTTTAGTATGTTTTATGCAGTAAAAATAAGTTAAAAATACTCTACATGTATGATGATTAAATAAGGCCTACACAAAGAGTGGTTGTGAATTGTTTTTTAAATGTTTTTATTAATGAGTTGTTTTTTTTTTAATAATGAGAAAGGGACAGTGAGAAAGAAAGAGAAAAATCAATTTTATTTAGTATTTCATGTAACTTTCATTGTTCTGACACTCTGTTTTGTGTGTGGAGCTGGGGTTCAAACCTATGTCAGCACCCATGCCAGTCCATCACTATAATAGCCAAGCCACTGCTCCAGCCCCAAGGAATTGAGTTATTATACAATCATAATGCACGTAAAGTAACAATATGATATGCATATGTACTTAAACCAGAATTACCCCTACATTGTCCACACCCCAGTCTCTTGATTCTTCTACATTTCACCCCTACAAGAGATATAAATGCTTAGACTGTGAATTTTCTAGAATTAAATGACTGCATAAGTATTATTTGGATTCTCAGGGGGCTAAAGAGCATGCCACGTTGTTGATTGTCTCCCCAGATCTCTTCCTATTATCCCTCTCTTTCCCCTGTATCCATCTACTCCCTCCCTGTCCTACATATTTATGGTTGCCCTAGATTATGTGTTGGTACACCTTTCCTGGGTCTAATACATGAATTTGACTACCCTTTGCCCAAGCCTGGGTTTAGTTCCAGCCTCCACAAGTAAGTGAAGACATTTGACACTTGACTCTCTGGGTTTGGCTAACCTCGCTCAGCATGATTTCTTCCATTGCCATCCATTTACCTTCAAAGGCCACAATATCATTGTTTCTAATTGCTGAGTAGAATATTTTTACAATTGAATGTTTTTGCAAACCAAATTTTTACTTTTCTCAAAGTACAAAATATCGTCCCAATATAACTTTCTAACTGAATCTTCAACTCTTCCATGTTAGGAAATGCCCTTACCATGTTCATTTTCTAAGAATAGGTTGAATTTCCTTATCCAAAGTGCTTAGGAGAAGAAGTATTTCAGATTATGGGTTTAAATTTTTTTTTAATATTTGTGTGTGTATACACACACACACACACACATGCATGCTAGATATCTTGGGGTTGAGACCTGCATTAGTCCATTCTCCCTTACTATAATGAAATACCTGGGGCTGGATACACTATAAAAAAAAGAGAATTAACTTGCAGTGTGGAGGTTCAAGAGCATGGTGCCTGCATCAGTTTGGCTCTGTTGTGGAGCTCATGACACATGGCATCCTGTAAGGAGGAGAGGTCACATAGCAGGGCAGAGAGTCATATTCAGACTAGATCCCAGGAGAACTGCATTAATCCCTTGAGGGCATGCCCCAGTGACCTAATGGCCTCCTGTTAGGCTCCCTCTCCTAAGGGTCCACAGCTTTTTAACACTGCTTCTTGGGAGAACTGTCTTCCAACACATGAACGCTTGAGGGGCAAACCACATCTAAACCCTAGAAGAACCCAAGTCTGAACACAAATTCACTTAGGTTTCATTAACAGTGAATCTGCAAAGCTTGAAGATAATTTTATACAATTTTTGGTGTGCCTGCTTTTTGATTGTGATGCATCACAAGAGGTCTGGTGTAGAATTTTTAACTTGCGACTTCATGTTGGTGCTTTAAAAGCTTCGGGTTTTGGAACCTTTTGGATTTCAGATTTGGGGATTAGCAATGCTTAACATCCAGAGAGAGCGGCTGGAGCAGTGGCTCAGCGGTTTCGGCGCTTGCCTGGCATGCACAAGGATCCGGGTTCAAACCCCAGCACCACGTACACAACTAAGTGTTAGATCAATGAAGGCCATGTGAAACTGAATAAAGTTGTTTCTCTCTTAAAAAAAAAAAAAAAGCCATCCAGAGAGAGAGAGAAAGATGCTTAATGGAAAGAGTGGCTTCCCCATTGCAGTCAGATGGGCACCTCATTTGGCTCCCTCCCCCATCCTCACCCCAACCACTCCCTCATGCTTCATCTGTTCTACCTAAAGCAAGTTCTCTCTCCCATGTCCTTTAATACCAATGCTGTCTACAGATATTTTTCTATATTCTTACTGTTTCTCTGAAATGTTTCAAATGAATGTCTTGATTTCTCCAAGGTGGTAGTTAACCTTTTGGGATCAGAGGGATTGATGCACACGTCTTTATAACTCTTGTCAAACCTGGCACAGTGCATTAAGCGTAGTAGGCAACAAACATTCTTATTGAAAATAGCCAGGTGCCATCCAGTTCTGACAATGGTTGGAAACGTTTAAAAAGCAGAGCTTTGGAGTCAGACAGGCTGGAATTCAAATCCCACCATTTCTTGATGACTGACTTTGTGACCCTACGTTAATCTCTTTCAACCTCTGATGGTTCTTACTCCAGCTTCTCAGCTGTGTCATTTCCTGTTAGAGCAAGGGAAAGTCATTCTGCCCCCGTGGCCTGTTTCCTAATTTGTGAAACAGAGACAACAATGCCAACTAGCTTGTAGGGTGGTCAGAAGGACGAAGTGAAATGAAGCCTGGGAAAGCTCTCAACACAGCACAAAACACGTGAGAAAATGTAGCTCAGGAGAGGGAGGTTGTGTTTGTACTTGGGAAAGCAACCGCAGCAAAGAGAGGACGTTATTCCTGAACCTACTTCATAGACGTCCACTGAATGCCAAATGAGAAGATGGGAAGTGCTTAGCATGATGCTGGCTCAGTAAGTGCTGGAGATCATTTTTAGTTTTTTTGTTTTATTTTGTTTTTTGTCATGGATCAGTAATATCAATCTTGCAGGTGTTCATTGGATTTTATGTGAAATTAGTATAACACAAGTGATTAATAGATCATTAGTTTCTTCTTTTTCCACATCATTTCTTTCCCCTGATTTGCAACCCCATTACTAAACCTTCTTAGTTGCCTTATATAATGATACTGACGAACTGCTGGGACACTCCAGTCATGTTTGAATGTGAAAATGATTTGTAGCAAAATACTGGTTTCTCCTGAGTTTCTCTCTGCATTATTTGTTCCCTCAGTGCCATGTACTATGTTTACATCATAACTGACGTGAAGATTATATTCAGATTGTGGCAGAACCAAAATAAATCATAATTCAGTAGCTTGCAGTTGTAGGAAATTAGGCCAGAGAAGTTCTGTGATTTATCCAAGGTCACACTGCATGTTATCTTTGTAGTACTATGTGTTGTGGAGATTACATTCTTCTCTTGCCATGCCCTTGGTGATTACCTGTGATAAAAATTCAGTACCCATATAAGACCAGCACAATACCCTGTAGAGAAGCAAAAGCCTGCCTCATTGCCTGCCTGATCTCCCAGAAAATAATTTAAATGAAAGTTCTTCAATTTTATTTTTTCCCAAAATTCATGTTATTCATTAAAATGGCTATTTAATATAAAGAAACGAATTAAACAAGGGAAGGGAAGGAAAGCACTTCTTTAATTTTTTCCCCCAGTTGCTTTTTGTGCAGGTGGGTTACTGCAGGAGTCCCCTCTTCCGAAGCCCATCTGGGATGTTAGTTTAGCTCTATTGATGTTTAAGACTCTGTCTTTCATCATAACCACATGCCAAGACAATAAGTAATTGAACCACATGTTTTGCCTTTTTAAAAAGGTGTAATCTCCTTCTGAAGTGTAGAGATGGTTAGCAGGATTTTTCTAATTTATCTGTCATCACACCATGTGGGCTAGGCTCCAAGCTCCAACTGCAATGTCTCTTTATCACCGTCTTTTGATGAACACCTGTTTCCAGCATACAAATATATCTGCTGAGATGCAAAATTAAAATAATTTCAACAGTATGGGAATAATTAGGAACCTTTTTTATGAAAGGTCCACCTGTTCCAAATATCAAAATATCACATTTAGTTGCATATACATCCTTTTATCACTATATATTCTTTATTCTAGGTATGTATATATTTGATAATAATTCTCCTCCAATATTCCATTAACTAAAAAATAAATATTTTTATTTTTAAATAGCCAATTGTAAGCAGTTTTTAAACCACCAGAGTTCTCCATGTTCATTGAGAGGAAAAGAAGGAAATTACACCAAAGCTTCTTACAAAAAGAAACTTTTAAATGCTCCATTACTTATAATTGTTTATGCCTTTTGTTAATGACTTCATAAAAACAATGATTATGTGAATCTTTAGGTATAGCAGAAACTGTTTTTTCAAGAAAAAAATTTAAGAGCCCATGTGAGAAAAGTTTTTTTTTTTGGTTGAAATTTGATGCATCAAAAAATATTAAATCAGCAGATATTATGATTTTTTTATAATTAAGATTCATATTACTTTACACTTAAGGTTTGATCCTCCAAGAATATGTTAACTTTCCCATAAATTATGAACTGGGTACTTTGAGATTTCAAAGTAAAATTACATGGAAACTAATCTACCACTCGGTGGAGTCCTCACTGGGGGGTGACCCCCTGGCCTACTATTACATGACAGAAATCCCATTCCCAGGAATTTATAACAAAATAGGGAGAAAGATCAGTCCACACAGATTTTACATTCATACCTAGAGTGAGAAATCTTGTTATACAACGAGCTGTGTAATGATTTCCATTTAACATTAGCCACACTGGGGTTCACTCTGGAGGAGAAGTAACCCAATATTTAATCCAAACATCCAATAAAGCAAATTAACAGGTGAGATGCAAGTTGATGCAGAAATGTATTATAGTTTGTCTTAATTTTCAAAATGTAAAATATGAAGTGCCAAATTCTGGTTTTTTGTTTTTTGTTTGTTTTTTTTTTTTTTTTAACAACAAGGCAAAAAAGTAAATCCCCAGTTGCCTGGCCCTTCCATGCAAAGTTGTCCATGAGGTATTATGTGGCTGGTTGCTTTTTAGCTGTCGGGGACATTTTGGGCAGTGGTTATATACACAAGACTAATTACACTAATTAATCTACACCAACATGTGAGCAGTAAGCATGTTTTTACAATTAGGAGGCAATGTTTTAAAATCCTTTATTGGGTACATTTGGAGACACAGCAGTTTCAGGTTTCCCATACAATAGGAAAAGGAGTTATCCAAATTGAATAAATGTAAATTTTAACTTAGACAAATAAATTAATATATGGCAAATTAAACTTATACTTTTGTCACAGATACACATTTGCATAAGGATTATTTTTCTAAGTGAGTGAATAGATTGTCGTTTTTATGGTCATTAAATTATAGGGATCTCAAATCACTTTGGTTTACTCTGATGTAGTAATATCACATTACTTCACCTAGCTTTTCCTCCTATCATGCATCATTATGTGGGACAGAATATTATCTCCCCTAAAGAAGTCTACATTCTAATCCACAAAACCTGGGAATATGCTACTTTACCCAGCAAAAATCCACTTGGCAGATGTGATGAAGTTAAGGAATTGAAGGAGTTCCTCCTGGATTGTTTTGGCAAGTCCAATGTGACCACAAGGTCCCTTCTAGATGGAAGGATGTGGGAGAGTCAGAGATAGAGCTGTACTACATGAGGAAAATTCAGATCTCCATTGCTGATTTTGAAGGTGCAGAGAAAGGCCACACGTGAAGGAATGTGCGCCATTGCTGACTTTGAAGGTGCAGTGGAAGGCCACAAGTGAAGGAATGTGCGCAGCATCCAGCAGCTGGAAAAGTCAGGGGAACGGATTCTTCCATGAGCCACATATAGGACCATGGCCCTGCCACACCTTGATTTAGCACTGAAACTTTGAATTATAGTAAATTTGTGTTATTTTCAGTCTCTAAGTATGTGGCAATTTGTTTTAACAGCAACCAAAAATAGTTTTTTCATGGTTTCTCTGAATCAGACTCATCATCTGTAAAGTGCTAATAATATCTACTTCTTTTTTTGTAACAATTAATAGATAATACATGTGACATTGCTTTAAAATGTTCAGAGACATAAAAGGCAACACCTTTGGTAAAATCAGTAAAACTATTTCTATAGTAATAGATGAGACTGCCAATATAAGATGCCATCATTTTAAAATCTCTAAATCCCTATCAATTAGGAGCTAATAACTAGAGAGTATGGAGTATATCCAGCTTCGTTAGAAAGCATCTGTTAGAACGTATCCAAGCAGCCAGAGAAAGGGATTGAGTAAATGACCTGGACAGTACAAAAAGCCAAGAACATAAATGATGTCAACAGGGCAACAGAGATCCAATGGTCAGGAAATTATCTCAGCAGGGTTAAAGAAAGCAAGAATACTGGGATTCGTTAAAAGACCAAGCTAGATTATTGACAGCAAAATATAGCTTAAATACCAAAAACACTTTTTGCAAAAAAGAGAATTCCTTTTGCTCAGAATATTCAGTACTGAATTATTTTGATTAAGAAAAAAATTAAAACCAACTTAAATGTCCAACAATTAGGGAATAATTAAGTAAAATATGATTAACAATAGGATTAAATATTATAATTTAAAGTACTTGAGAAAAGCTTTTAATAAACTTTGGGGTAAACAGCATCTACTTAAATGTTCCTTTTAGAGAACTAGGAGGAAGTTTAAAAATAAAAAATATTATTAGCACTTACCTCTGAATGTTAAAGTAATGTTGAGAATGTATTCCTTTTTTTTCAGGGCTGAGGACCTAACTCGGGGCCTTGCCCCTGCTGGGCAAGCGCTCTGCCACTGAGCTAAATCCCCAACTCTCCCCCCGCCCTTTTTTTTTTTAAGAGAGAGGGACAGTGAGAGAGAGAGAGAAAAAGATAGAGAAAGAGAAATAGAGAATCAATTTTATTTAGTTTTTCATGTGGCTTTCATTGCTCTGAGACGTCACTGTGTGCATGGTGCTGGGGTTTGAACTCACGTACCTGCACATGCCAGGCAAGTGCCATAACTGCGGAGCCACCGCTCCAGCCCCTGTGTTCCATTTTTTAATTGTCCATTTTCTAATTTTCTAAAGTGCATATCCATCCTCCTGTAATCTTCCTAAAGCTGTGCAAACTTTAGAAAATATTTGGAAAGTATTTTTAAGAGTATTTACTTTTACTGGGCACATTACTCAGTGTTGCTATTTCCTAATTAATGAGCACCTACTTCTCTCACTTCTGATTTAATTCAGTGGCATTCTTGTCTAGCTGCTTTGTTCCAGATATTTTGCTAGGCAGTGTGAAAAATTTAACAGCAGATTAAACTATTATAATTAGCTTTTATGAATTTAAAACTTGGTGGGAAAGAAATGAAAATCAATAATATTACTATCTAGGTTTGAGGTCTGAGGACAGGACTAGGGAAGGTAAGGTTAGATGTCCCATGAAAGAGGTGGGACCTCAGCAGCCATGAGAGATGACTGAACATGAAGAGAGATGAAGGAGGATGTGTGAGTAGAGATCCCTTAGCTACAGACCTCAGAAAAGAACATGAGGGCTTGTTGGAGGACGATGACTATTCCCAGGCAGAGTTTGGAGGTAGAGTCAGGGAAAGCTGGAATGGAGAGAGAACACGGAGTTGTACAGAAGGCTGAAGTCTTGCTTGTGAAGTGCCTTGAAGGCTGGGCTGATAAACTGTACATCAGCTTTGTCTTAATCTGGAACAACCAACACAAATTTTTAAGAAGAAAAGGAATGCAATTCTATGAATATTTGACCGGAAGGTGGTTGACCAACTATTCACGCTTCATTGAAATGTTCTGGGGTGTTGAAAACATAGCCATAAGACAGGAGGATTCTCCCATTGTTGGTGTATACTGGGGCAGGGTTTTAAAGTGATGACTCCCATTGGCCTGCTCACTTGTCCCAGTCAGATCTGAGACCACTGCAATAATTTTTAAAGCAGAATTGTAACTCTAGGATTCAAATTCAGAACCTTGAGACCGAATTTGTACATGCTTTCATATTCAACCAATCCCCCTCCCGCCAACTTCTTTAACTTTCTTTGGTGTTTGTGTATATATGTCTCCTCCACAAAACCATATCTTCAGTGAGTAAGACCTGTGTCATCTTGTGTCTGTTCTTTTTCTTCCTCTTATATTTGGGAATCGAAAGATGACCATAAAGGTTTTAAAATAACTGCTTGGCATCCAACTCATTTGTGCCAATTCATACGCAGCACCTGCTCAGCATTCAAATTTAAGAGATTTCTATTGACTTCAAACGCCCTTGCCTGAGAGATTTAGAAGGACCATGGCAACATCCTGAGTCTTCCAATGTTATCTTGCAATTTCTCCCATTTCTGCTACATTCTTAGGTTGAACATATTATTAGGCATAATGCGTTTTCCATGGTTTACAATTTAATTCTCCTTCTTTTTAAATTACGAATATAGGTGTCTGGGCTAAGAAAAATAATCCCTTTTCCTTTTATGAGATTTCTTTCCCTTTTAGTATTTTAAATTCTTTTCTGCCTCCATCAGTTATCTGATCTCTTGGCAGTTCATGCTCCATTCTCTTAGATTCTTTTTAATGGCATGTTTTCCAAGCCTTTTGTCATTAGTACTACCCTTTGGATTCTTTCCAAATTAGCAATCTTTTTTTTATATAGAAAGAGCCAAAAATTGCATGCAGTTTCCAGACGGAGCTTTCGGAGTATGTTGAATAATGGGATGATTACTTCCCACGTGAGCTCGGGTGACACCCAAATGGATTTGTAGGCGTTCACTCCCCCCCACCCTGGTTTTTTTCCCCCTTTAATCCCAAAGGATGATGTTCACTAAGAAATGATCATATCTTTTATTGAGGAAAATTCAATGAGGAAGAGTTTTGCTAGTAAACTAGGTAATGTCAAAATACTGATAAGTATTTTAAAAGATGGCCTTTTTTATTTTGGAAGTATTACATTTGGTGGAAAATTCAAGCTCCAACTGAGTGGTCTACTTTGAGTTTGATGCAGTAGTAGAGAAGGAGTATAGAAATTCTCAAGGACAAGAGTGCGTTGGGGTGAGGAGGATACCACATTAATGCCACATTTAACCAGGCAGTATTGTGACTTGCATGAAAAGTCACACAGGACATTAGCAGAAGTGGCACAGACATCACTTAGCATTGCTTATTCCTATAAAATTCCTTTAAATGTGTTTATTAAGCATCTACTCTGTGCTGTGTATGCTTGATAAGCTAGGCTATCGATGTGAAGAAAATTGAGTATAAACCAGATTATTTCACTTCCCTGCTTAAACTCTCCAAAGAATTCTCCTGTCATACAGGGTAAAATCACACTCTTGGCAGTGGCTTACAAGGTGACATGTAATCTGGCCCCTACCACCTCTCTGACATATCACGTGCCCTCTCTAGAACTTGCTCTGTTCCAGTCACACATTCTTAATGCTTCAGAACTTCTGCATTAAGCTAGAAAACTGGGGTTTAGGACAGAGCTTGGAATTACTATTAAATTCATCATCTATGCTAGGCACTCTTAAATTCTTTACAGATATTGTTGTATTCAAGTTTTACATCAAAATACAAAGATGGTTATTACTGCTCCTATTATTTTTATTAGTAGCCATTGTTAAATATTACTTTATAGTGGTAGTAGATTATTATTACCTCTTAAAGAACTGAAGAAGTTAGATAACCAGTTCATGGTCACTCAACTAGTAGTTGGTGGAACCAGACATGTGTTCTAAAGATCTTTTTGTCCTTGGCTGCTCTGTTGAAAATTCAGTTGTAGAAAAGCTAGGTAGCAAAGCTTAAAGATTCATCCACTGGGTCTTTCATTCAAATATTTGACAATGATACCTGGAGACTCTTCTCAGATAGAAAGCACATGGAAGGCAGTTTTGTGGGTATTAGACAAATAAAAATAAACTTTTCTTCAAGAAACTTCAATTTAGTATAGTTTTTATGTGGAAAACAATCATTCAAATGACTTTGAAGTCTCAACAATGAACTATTCTACAATTGACATCTAGCTCCAGATGATTATTAAAGTCTGTGTTTAATGATCTTCCTTTCCCAATTTCTTTTGAAATACACAAAGAAATATAAATTAAGATGAAAAATCTTTATCCAACCTGCAAGGCAGAAAAGATGATCCATAGAGTACAAACTTAGGGTATATATTATAAACTCCAAATAGAATTGTGTAGCCTCCTATTGTTGGCCTTCTTTGGCCTCAGTACTTTTATTATATAATTATGAAGAGACATATGAGTCCTATTTCTATTATTGCTCTAAATTTTTCCCAGAACTCTTAATTTGTATATTTACCTAATAGACATTGCTCAGGGATACTCGATGGGCATCTCAAACTTAAATTAATCAAAACAGAACTCATGATTCTTCCACTGTCTCTCATATTGACATTAAAAAATATAAAATAACAAAACCTGGACTAAATGTTACCACTTAGTACAATAAATCCAATGTATTAAATGCCACCATTAAACAACAAATATTTTCCGATTAGATCTCAAAATAAATTTGAGCCATTGTCTATTTATAAGAGACACCCCTAAAATGAAAGGGCACAGAAAATATATAAATAATAGGAAGGACAAAGGAAAACCTAAAAAATGCAAAATGAAGGTTGATAATATCAGACAAAATAAAAGTGAGAAAAGACATATTTTTTATTTTTAAAATGTACAGCTCCATAAGCAGCTATAGCATGATACCTCATGGACACTCATTAATCCAATATTGAAATGCATAAATCAATAAACTTAGAAATTTCAGATTTAAAAAAGGCAATCAGAGTAGACTGGTTGTGTACACCCTTGAGAATTTAATAAGACAGAATCCCAGAGAGGCTAAACACTGATAATCTACTCTGTGCATTTCATCATCCATTAACAGAGAATACGTGTTTATTAAACATCAAAGGAAAGTCATGGCAGTGCTTGTAGCACTTGCAGCACTTGCCTGGCATGCACAAGGACACGGGTTTGAACCCTAGCACTATGTACACAAGGAAGTGTCAGAGCAAGGAAAGCCACATGAAAAACTAAATAAAATTCTCTTTCACTTTTACTGTCCCTCTCTCTCTTAAAGAAAAAAAGAAAGCTATGAAAGTTCCTCCTATTCTAGGTTGCAAAGAAAGCTTAAATAATGCTAAAAATATGAGTAGTTAATCTTTGACAATAATGCAATGAAACTAGAAATAGGAAATGTAAATAATTCCAAATCACAATCTTAAATACTCTTTTAAAGAAGTGTTCGTCAAAAGAAATAAAAACTTCAGAGATTAATAAAATCAAAATTTGTGAGTTATAGCTATTAATTCACACAGGAAAATTCACAAATTTGACTACTACTATTTTTACAGAAGGAAGGATTAATGAACTGAGTAATTGATTAAAGAATTTTATTTTTATTCAAAATTTCATTTTTAAATTGTACATATTTATAGGGAATGGTGTGATAATTTAATACATGTATACAATGTGTAATGATCAAATCAGGGTAATGAGCATTTCCATCTCCTTAAACATTTTGAATGCAGAATTTTAAAAGCAACCAAAGAAGCATGAAAACACACAAAGACATTAATGAAGAATAAAGCAGGAATTATTGAAGTAGAAAAGAGAAAAATGATTGAATTTATAATCCTAGAGTTCATTCTTTGAATAGAACAATCAAACAACAACCCTCAGTCTCATTGATTAAGGAAAAATAACTGGTAAAATACACATACATATATAAATAGAAAAAGTACAATAATTCTAAATGAGAAATTTGTTAATTATAATATATAATTTTATATTAATAAGAATAAAAATTTAATGAAAATATAATTTCTAGGAAAGTATCCATTATTCAAACCACCTAAAGAAGTGAATATGATTATTCTTGTTTTCAATTGTTATATCTACATATATAAATGAGTAGGCACACTTTAGTAATATTAGTCCATTATTAATTTTTTCATTTTCTTCTTTTTTTTCCATTTCTGCTCCAAATTCTCAGCCATAATCTGTAAAGCTTTTTTAAAAAGATTGTATTATATATGTATATTATATATATTAAATTAATATTATTGTTATACATATTAAATATATATTTCTTTGATTATTAGCAAGATAGAGGTTAAAAAAATCCTTCTATTGGCCATTTTATGCTCTTTCATGCAGTGTCTGATTTAGACAATTTCCTGTCAGATCCTTTTTCTTTTTTCTAAACCACTTTATCTGTACCCAGTTACTTTTTGTCTACATGCTAAACACATTTTTCTTAGTTTTAATACATGCCTTTTAGTTGTTTCATTTACCTTTTTACATGTCAGAAGTTTTTAATGTGAAGCACATAAATCTTTTTCTTCAATTTTTTATTCATTGGTATTGTAATTAGAACATCTTCACAAACCTTAAAACTATAGAAAGATTCACTTATTATGTGCTGGCATGTTTTCCTATTTGAGTCTTTAATCTATCTGGAATTTACATCTGTGTAAGATATGAGGTAGAAATTGAACTTCTTTTTTACTTTATATATATATATCTTGTTATTCCAATATTTATTGAGCAAGTTTATTATCAATTTGTTAGAATTTATACCTTATTAGTATGGTAATTTCTCAAATATACTCAAATCTTTTTCTTGAATTCATTGATGAGTTTATCCTAGCACTGTACCACATTCTTTCAATTGTTATTATTAGATAATATATTGTTCAGAAAAAACCCTCTACTTCATTTAAAAATTTTTCTGAATATTCCTTAATAATTCTTTTATGAAAGTTAGAAAACAATCTAACAAAAATTGAAATAAATTTCATGAATTTTCATAATTTGGAAATAGTGAATATATTTTATAGTATTGAGTCTTACAAGTCAATAATATAGTATCATTATTTATTTAAATCTCCTTTATATCTGTCAGTATTATTTTATAGAAAATATACAAATCACCTGAGCTAATAGAGACAATAGGGTCATTTATCTCAAAATATCTTAACAACCAAAGGAAAAAAAAATATGAGTTATGTAATCATCTCTGACAAAGTATGTACATTTTATGAAAAAAATAAATTTTTTACCTAACTTTTTAAAGAATGTACATGGATCAATTTAATTGCTAGTCATGTGAAATCAGTATAAAAAACTATAATTGAGCATACACATTGGAGAGGAGGGAGAAATAGAAAGGTGAAGGTAATCAGGCCTTCTAAAGTGACCTGGAGATAAAACTTGAATCAAGTATAGAATTTAGAATGCTTTGAAGAATAAATGAAAATAACATATGTCCAACTTTCTCTTCTACGGCCACCCAGGATTTTAACAGGGTTTGAATAAATGTTCAAAGGCTGTCAGTTCTTGAACACGTGGTGAGAGTGGAGTTTTGAGCATAGGCAATCCCCATGATGAATCAGGGGAGACCCCTATGCAAGGATGCCTCTTCTGGGAAAGCTGAAGTTCCCAATTAGGTTCTCTCCGAATGAAGTACCTCTTACATCAGCAGTGGACCAAAGCAGTGCTTGGATTAGATCTAAGACTAATGTCTTAGAGCCTGATAATGGTCAGAAACTTCCTTCACATTATTTCACAGATATACTTCTGCCCTGTCTGAGTGCTAATTGTGGGCTCAGCAAAGACCTGTAAGTATTATTATTATCAATCCACGTTGTAGATGAGTAACTAACCCATTCACACCATGAACCAGTGGTGAAAATAGAGTTTAAATTCACTTGACAACTGAGCCTAGGACCCCAACACACTGCCCATCCCCTTCTCTCCTAAATGTGTTAGCACTTGTAAGATCTGCCATGGTGTGAGCAATGTTCACCCTTAATACAAAGAAGGCATTAAAGTGAGAAGGGAGGCTTTGTCTAGTTAGTTTTAAAATGTGAACTTGTGTATTTAACAGTAAACTGAAAAGCATTTATCTTATTTTTAATTCTTCAAAGTTCCTATAATCTTGCCTAGAATAATACATTTCTAACATGCATGTAGTATGCCTGGGGCTCTCAAGGTGGGGTCAGGGACTTTGCATTTCTGACAATTTCCCGGATGAGGCTAAGCCTGTGGTTCCACAATCCGCTTTGAGTAGCACAGGGCCAGAGGAGCATCGTCAACTTCTGCTTCTCAAAATTTGAGGCACTTGAGGGACAGTTATTAGATACTAAATGCTAATCGAGACACAATGTTATACAGTGGCTGTCAGCTTTGGTTGCTCAGTATAATCAGGGACTAGAGGGAAAAGTAAGCATCTTATAGCATTCGTGCCTATTTTATCTCACTCCCAGAGATTTTGATTTAACAAACCTAAAGTGTGACCTGGGTATTGGATTTTCTTTTAATTCTCTAAGTTGATTCTAATGTGCAGTTAAGGTGGAGAACTATTGGTATAGTCTGAGAAGTATGCAGAGGTCAGGTTTAGAGAACAGAAGAATCACCTTGGGTGTAGGGTTAGGCAAATAGGTTTTTGAACCTAGAAGTACATGCTGGCCTTTTAGAGTTAAAGCTTGTTAGAGGTAAGAGAGGCCACAAAAGAAGACTTCTTGGAGGTTATTTAATAATTCTGGCAAAAAATAAAAAAGGATCTGAATTAAGACAGTGAGAAAGGGATGGGTTAGAGAGAAATTTGGGATATAGAATTCAGAGGCATCTGATATTAACTGTGAGGAGCAAGGAATTGAATGGAGCCTACCTGCTAAACATCTGGCTTAGGAAGCAGGGGCAGAAGAAGGGGAAATAAGAGTTGGTTTTAGTCATATTGAGTTTGAATTACTTTCAAAATCTAGGCAGAGATGTCCAATAAGGAGTTAAAAGAGGGGCTGTATCTTAAGTGAGAAATGCAAGCTAAGGATATGTTTGAGTTTCATAAGCAGAAAGGTGGTATAGTCATCTGACCTATAACATTTTGGTCAGTGGTGGACCACATACACCATGGTGGTCCCATATGGTTATACTGTAGCTAAAAAATTCCTAGTGACATTGTAGCCAATGTAGCATTATAATACAATGTATCTCTCACTTGTTTGTGGTGATGCTCATGTAAACAAACATACTGAACTGCTAGTCACGTAAAAGGAAAGCACATATAATTATGTACAGTACATAAACACTTGATAATGATAATACATGACTAAGTTGCTGGTTTATGTGTTTACTAAACCATATTTTTATCATTAGTTTTGAATATTATCTTTCTACTTACAAAAAAAGTTCATCATAAAACAGTATCGTGTTATGCCAGTAGCAGTTTTGTGCATCATTTTATTATTAAAGAGTTGAGTTATTGTACAATCATAAATGCATTTAAAGTAACAATATGATATGCATATGTGCTATCTCCCCCACATCCAAGTCTCTTGATTCTTCTATATTTTGCCCCATAAGTAGTATAAATGCTTAGATTGTGAATTTTCCAGAATTAAATGCTTGCATAAGTATTATTTGGATTCTCGGGGGGTAAAGAGTATGCTACATTGTTGATTGTCTCCAGAGATCCCTCCCTAGCCTCTCTCTCCTTTCCCCTCCCCGCTACATATCCCTGGTTGCCCTAGATTATGAGTTTTGTGCATCTTTTATGCTGTGTGTGTATGTGTGTGTGGGTGGGTGATGAGTGCTGGGGATCCATCCCAGAGCCTCACATAATGTTAAGCAAGCACACTGCCACTGAGCTGTTCCCAGCCCTAGTTTGTTCCTTGATTGCATCAAGAGAATATATCAAGTCATTGATCTATACCATGTAGGTTTGTGTAAGTACACTCTATGATGTTCACATAATGACAAAATTGCCTAATGACACATTTCTCAGAGTGCATCTCTGTTAAGTGGTGCATAGCTTTAGTTGTATTCATCCTGACTTTATCAGAACACATTGCTATATGACCTTGGATAAGTTATTTAACTGCTCTGTGCCCAGTTTTTACTACTGTAAAAATGATAAAGTTTACCATATCTGATGGTTCTAAGAATTAAATGAGAATCGTTACCTAGAACATAGTAAGCACTCAAATATTAGTTATCAGTGATAATTTCATCATCATCTCTCTAAAACTTCAGGTCCTTTATTCCTTACATGAAATATTTCATCCTCCCCCCAAAGAGATGTGTCAGTTTTACAATTGCCACTACTGCCAATCAACTGTTTAGAGCAGCATCTCATGAGAAATAAAGTGCTAGAAAGTTAAAAGCACTTTGATTATAAAGTAAGCAAAGATGTAGGTCAATTACCCACCTGAAATTAGCACCATGTCTGAAACCTTCCTGTGCTTCTCTCTCCTAGTCTTCCTCGGAATTCACCATGCCCAATTTCCTATTGGAAAACAATGCCAGACATATTTTTTCCTGTGGCTAGACCTGCCTCATTTTAACATGTCAACCTGTGCTCATTATAGCCCATGCCATCTCCCACCCCCGACCCCATCCTGTACCACAAAAGAGAATTTTGAACTGGGTTTATGGAGTAAACTGAGAACTATACTGTCCTTAAAACTCAGGCTCATGTTTCTCCCCTGCCATCATGTCCTCATAGGTTCTGGGCCCTCTGTTCAAATGAGTCCAGAATATTTACAGAAACTCAAACATAGACATCTCTATATTGTAGCATCCTTTCTCTCCCAGGTTTATTTATTTGCTCATTCAGTCAATCAATAAGCATTATGAGCACTTACTATGTGCTAGGCACAGGGCAGGTGGGGAGATACCATAAAAACAAATACAAATAAGGCCCCTACCTTCATGGAGCTCACAGTTTAATTAGAGATGGTAAACATATTATCATAAAGATTGCAAAGAGTGATAAATGTTATAAAGGAAAAATATTGGATCCTATATGGATCCAATGGTGAGAAATATGGTAAGAAGACTTAATCTGGCTTGAGAGTCAGATGGGTTTCTTTGAAGAAATTAACCTAAAGCTAAAAAATTAAGGATGAGCAGAGATATTAGCTGAAAAGAGGAGTAAAGAAACTTCTATAAAGAGAGAGAGAGAGAATAGCCATATCATAAATTGTTTTATTGCTGTTTCTGTGGTGGGATTGTTTGGATTCCTGTGGTCCATTTTCTGGTCATATTTTTCATCTCTATTTGGCCTCTGTTTTACTTGTTCATGCCCTTATTAGAGTCTTCTATAAGTGCAAGCTCCTGTGGGAAGTTTTCCACTTCCTTCGGTTATATTTTCCTCCAGATGAGGTTCTTCACCTGTGTTTATCATGCTATGCTCTTTCATTCTTTTCTCTCTTCTCCTGTGTTAGATCTTCATGTGCTGTATTAGATTTATCGTATTTGCATAGCTACCATGCAGGTTCTTCTTTTGCCTTTATGAAACATGAACAATTCTGACCAGAACTTTCATTTACTCTGGATACATATGGCTAAATTCTTCTTTATTTCCTTCCCACTGCGTTTCAGATTTCTTTTTCTCTCTTCCAGCTATAATTGGAGAGTTGGAATACATCTCCTTGATGTATTTTTCTATGGCATGAAGTAGATGGGGATGAGGAATTGCTAAAATAAAACTATTCTGAGGCTGTTGGAGGACAGGAGTCAGCTCACTTTCCTAAGATCTTGTTAACTGTCCTATCCAGGTTTTATACTATCATCGTGTCGGAGACCATCAGAGTAGAGAATAGGAAAACAATAGCCTTAGTGCTCATTTCTGCTTCTGTGGGGCTTCTTGTATCACACCAAGTTTCACTGTGACTCTTCACAGAGCTCTGTGCTCACATCTTTACTAATTGGCAGATAAGAGACATTAATGAGAATCTGTGTCATTTGCAGACCCTTCCCTTCTGGCTTCTACAAAGTGGAAGGCTTGTTGTAACAGTCTTCTCTTTTTTCTTATGCCTTATTTTTGAAACATACAATGAGTGCTTGGAACCCTTAACCTTGGTAATGTTTGTTTGATTTTTATTTTGTTGTGTTTTGCTTTAATCCACTATGTCAAATGTTAGAAAAATTTTGCTATCTGGCTTAATTTTACCCTTTAATCTCATATTTTCACCTTTAAAATACTACCTTTCCAGACTCCTCATGGAACATAATCACAGAGAGAAGCAGAGGTTTTTTAAAGTGAGCATATTTAAGGTGTTTTGGAAGAAATATCAACGGTGCTTGATAATGTGTTAGATGAGGAGGGTGATGGAGAGGTTCCTCCAGGGTGACACACAACAGGAGCATCTGGGTGTATAGGCAATTCTGAAAATCTTGATCATAGACTTGCCCAGAGAACTTGGTGATGATTAGTTCACAATTTGATGGAGAACAAGAAGAACACATTGACTGAGTTAGCAGGGCCAACTGGGTCCGGTGCTAGAGATTTATGTCATCTCTTTAATCCTCACTAGATCTCTGTCAGGAGGGTGAGTGTCCATCCTGCTTTCCCTCATGTGATATAAACAGTACAGTGTGGTAGGTAGAGGAGGGCAAACATGGATTGGAGCACAGCTGGTGAGCAACAAGCTGCAGTGCCCTGGCACTTTCACAGATGCCACCTCATTTCAAACTCAAGACTACCATATGAAATATGTATTTTCCCTCCATTTTTGAGGAAACTGAAGTTCACAGATGTTAAATGAACTTGTCTGAAGTTATTAAGTTTCCAAATGGGTTGAAATCTAGGACTGCTTGATTCCCCATTTCCTGTGTTCTGTCACACCCTAATGTCAAACCCTTTGCCCCACTTTGTGGAGATGGGTGTGCATATGTATTGCAATCAGAGCCCATGATTCATGGTTCATTGCACACTTACTCCAATTCATGAACACAGGTGTAAAATGAGTCAACTTGAGTGCAGTCAGCTCTGTTTACTCATTATGCAGAAATCTGGGCTTGGAGCCTTTATCACCCAGAATTTAGAAAAAGAAGGCTGCCATTATGATGAAGCTGCAGCCCACCATTCGAGCTGGGTTGACCAGTAACAGATGCCATCAGCACTGCAGAACTTTCTTCCTGGTGTTGCCTCTGTGGGGTCTTATCTCCTTTATCCTGGTAGTGACTGTGGCTTCTTTACTTGTATTGTGGAGCTCCAGGAAGGAGAGGGTTCATCTCAGCAGCTCATTTGTCAAATCCAAAAGGAAACCCACAAAAGAATAAGAATCAAGGTGGCATTTTCACCTCATGCTCAGTCACTCCTGTAGTGAATCCTTTCCCACAGCCGGGACCTTTGGCCCTCTGACAAATACTCTGATTTCCTCCCAAGGAACAGAGGTGAGATCAAGATGACTTCCCCAGGCCACCACCTTGCTTAGAGTGGTTTCATGGGTCATGAATTAGCTCATCTGGAGAAAGCAGATCAAAAATTAAAAAAGAAAAAGAAAAAAAGATCAAGAATTAGGTAGTAATTTGAAAGTTCTAGTCTGTGTGTGCATACAAGTATGCACATTATATAAGATGGTGCCTTTGATACCTAATCTGTTAAATCACAATATTTGCTTATACATAGGCAGAGGAGCACACAATAGAAAAATAAAGTCAAAAGTGGTTGCCACAAGTGCCTACTGATATGTGTCAGTATGTTTTGTGTAGAAGCAAATGATGAAAGGTTGGAGAAGGAGCCGGCAGAGAGCAAAGTGGGAGAGGACACTCTTCCTAAACAAGGGAGAACAGAAGCACTCATCTCCTAATGGACCCCCAGAAAGAGAGAAAGAGAGAGGGGAAGCTTTGTTATTTTCTAGGAAATAGTGTATAGAAAGGCTGAGCAGGAGGTAAGTGTATGAGGCAATTTGAAATGATAAAGGGAAAATTACTTCTCTGGAAAAGTGATACACAGACACAGAACCAAGAAGAAAGTTTTGTTACGAATAGCCTTGAAGTTTTGCCAACATTCTGGACAAATTTAAGCAGTGAGTACTCAATGGAACATGCTTCTGTCTGCCATAGTAACTTCCTTCCAATTTACTCACATGTATGTGCATTTTGCTTAGTTTTGAAGTTTGCAAAACATTTCATAAGACATTCCCCTTAATGCCCAGGCAGGGTGTGGATGTGAGGTGAGTATGCTTGGTAGAGGGGATGGCTGTAACAGAGGTAAAGAGAGTCCAAAGAGGATATTGAAATTGTAAGAAGAACAGCAAAGAGCCTTGTGTCACTGAAGAATGAAGTTCTTAATGTTGGATAGAACAGAAACTAGCTGAAAATTAGATTGGAGCCTGAAGGTCTTAAACTTTACGGTGAGGAGTAAAGTTTAGAAATTTTTCACTAGGCAGTTTTGTGCTGAGAAGCTACTATAGTTTTTGAGTAAGCATATGACACACTTAAAGCTAGGTGCAATTGTCTCGTGCTCTGAAAATAGATCAAGGTGAATGATATCAATCTCAGTGCCATTTACATAGAAGTCATATTTGAAGTCTTAGAAGTGATGATGTAGTCCAGAGAGAAAATATAGAAAAAGAAGACCACTGGAATAGAATTTGAAGGAATATTTTTCTTTTCAAATAATCAGGATAAGAAGAGAAACCATTGATAATGACAGAGCAGCTGTGGCTAGAGTGGTGGCTCGGCGGTTATGGCGCTTGCCCAGCATATGCAAGTATGCGAGTTTGAACCCCAGCACCATGTACACAATGAAGTCTTGGAGCAACGAAGGCTACATGAAAAACTAAATAAAAATTGTTTCTCTCTTTCACTCTCTCTCTGTCTCTCTCATGTCCTTCTCTCTTAAAAAAATAAAAATAAAAAAGAGCAACTGGAAAAGAACCTGGGTTATGCATTACCATAGGAGCCAAATGTACAGAAAGTTTGTATCAAAAGCTGCGGGGCAGGAAGGAAGGGGTAAGTTAAATAGATGTAAACAGGGAGTAGTTCACGGCACTTGGGAATATATTTATTCAAAAAAGCATTGATGGTACAGGGATTACAAAGAGACCCAGGCATAACAGATATAAACTTAGTACCCTAAAGTAAAAAAATAAACCCAGTTCTGGTCCATATCTATGAGGAATAGGAAGGTATCAATGCATTAGTATTTTAATAGACAAGAAAGATTCTTTTGAATCTACCCCCTGAAGAATTTCTTCAAACAAACTTAACATTTGAATATTTTAGAGGAAAAAGCAACTAATACTGCTAAGAGGCAGCAAGAAGCAGTAAGATAAGAAGACATAGTAGCCTTTACACAAACAGTGAAAGGAAGGGAGTTTGTCCTTTAGCGGTCCCACCTCTGCTTTCTCTTACTCATAGAATTGTGGGTTTTAAAAATATTTAAAATAAAAGAAGTGCAGAATATGAGCATAATACGGAATATTTCAGAGATGGGATATTCTGAATTCGACATTTTTACCTTTTGTGATCATAACAATGCCTAAGTATTTGTGAGTCTCAAGCTTCATTTCCTTGACTTCTCTGTACTAAGAATTAAGGGTGGGCTGAGTAGAGCACTTCAAGTGCAAGGCACTGGGTTCAATCCCTAGCATCATAAAAACTTTTTTTCCCCCAAAAGAATTAAAGGCTGCATATTTGTAAATACTAAACAATGAAGACTCTGAAGAAGGGAACCCTTTAGGACTATCCCATTCACTTGGTTTATGTCCAATTCCCAAATATACGTAGGCCTAACTCCCCCCACTATCTCTACCAGCTGAGCTCTAAGCTCTATACACAGAGTGTCTCCTGCCTCTTTCCATGAAAAGAAGGAGCTATAGATTGTATTGACTTGCAGATGATAACTGGGGGATGATATGCTAGGATGACTTTGGCATTTTCTAAATATAAAGTAAACCTGCAAACTATATGGTATTTAAGAGATAGATAAAGGGACTAGGGATATAGCTCAATGGTAAAGTGCTTGTTCAGCATGCACTGCAAAAATATGAAAGGAAGAGAGAAAAAAAAAAGGTGTGCAAAGGGCCTGTGATAAAAGAGGAATATATTTCATTGTGTCAATATTTTAAGACATATTTTAGTTTGGAACACATTCATAACCTATCACAATATTGTGTTTTTGGTGATCAAAATAATTTATGTATGTATATGTATTTATATTCATTCCCTCTTCTCAGGGATAAGATTTGTGTGGTAAGCATCAGTGTTTTCACAAACATCTCTTTAAAGGAGCCTATTTTCCCAGTCTCTTTGAAGTTAGGTTAGGCCATATGATGAACTTTAGCCAAAAGAATATGGGCAGAAGTAGTATAAGTCACCCTCAGACTGAAAATGAGGGACTGGTGTGTAACTCCTCTCACATGTCTTTCCCACTATCGTAGCATTCTCTAATTCCCCAGATGATGGTTGATGGCTTGGCCTGATTCTGGAGCAGGGACCATGTGGAAAAGAGATCCCAGCCAATCCAGCATAGTCAGGCAGCTTGAGAGAGAAACATTCTGTGACAATAAGCCACTGAAATTTTGCACCTGTGGTATAGCTTCCAAGAATTTAAAATGTTCTTATGAGTTTGAAAATGTTATTGATCTCTGTGCCTGAGTCATATTCTTGGTAGCCTGCCCAGCCTCCCATCCTGCTACCTGCTGATACCGAACAGCTGCCTGCCTGTCTTTTTTTGGCATGCTATTCTGTATAATGTGTGGTGAGGCTCCTAACTACTTATGTCATTCCTGTTGTTTTATATTGTATTTATCTGACTCATAATCATCTATTACTTGTTACCACACTCTCCAGAGATCCTTTTCTCTCTGGTAGCCTGGACTACTCAAACCCTGCAACTGGGCCTGTCCTCTAAGCATCTGGTCCACCCCAGTATTCTGCCTCTGCCAGTGTCTATGGAATCAGTAATGCCCAGCAATATCTTATGATGTGATGAATTCTAAATCAGCCTAAATTAATTGAAGGTAAGGTTTATGTCAGATCCAACTCTATAAATACCCACTGTCTTAGAACAGGTGTCCTATAAACATTTAATGAACAAATGCATACTTGCATCAGATTTCATTAAAATTTATTCAAATTAGAAAAAGATTCTCACATGTTAAGTAGATTGGCTTTCATTTTGTTTCAAATTAAGTCACAAATTAAACTTAAGGGACAGTAACTTTGGTAAATTTTGTCAAAATCAGGCAAATTTTTTGACAAACAAAATATGTTGATGTTATTTGAATTGACATTAAAAGATAACCATTGTTTTTGCTTGCTTGGAAGACATCCTTAAACTCTTTTGTAATTCAGTTTGGTAACTATGGGTAACACTGCACACCTCTCTTACATCCCATACCATCAATGAGCCCACCTCCGATCTCAGCTGTAGTTGAACTAGACAATTCAATTTGAGTGCCTGCCTTCTGCTATCTGACTATGGCTCCTCACCTGGGAACTCTATAACAAGACCACAAACAAAGAAGTGCAGGTCTTTGCCATTCCTGGGGCATGGTGAGCAGCTAATGGATGAAAGGAGCCCCTGAATGTGTGAGCCCTCCACCTTTGCGATGTTCTAAACATCTTCAAGTGGTCCAGCAAATCAAATTCCTATTTTCCACAGCTGTAAATCTGTTACTGAACCTTTATATTCAACATTCTTCGTTCTCATATATCAGTCTTCCTTCCTGGGCTCACTCACTGAATAAACCTCCTGTTACCCAAGTCCTTAGATCAGGCTCTGCTCATGAGGGGGACCAAATTAAAGCAGCTTTACTTTCTATTCCTAGTTAATTACACAAACCAACCTGCTGTACATAGATCTTATTCATACTTTTTAAAAATTATTGTAGATTGCCTTCTTGTGATGAGGTAACATGTTTTAATAACATAAAAGTGATCTCCTTCTGATAGGGACATTTGATCACAGAAGACATAAAATAAGACAATTTTAACACAAAATATATACCAAATTAAAATCATTTAAAAGTGGAAAAATATCAAAACTACTTGATGTTAGGTTAATTCTGTGGCAGCTGGCTGGGGGCAGGGCATCAGGCAGCTTGCCCACAAAAAGAACAACCAATCAAGACATTGGCGGACAAGTTCTAATGGTGTCTCACAAACACCTGATGATTGATGAGTCCACCAGCCAATCTCTGAGAGGCCATCCCCATCAACTTCCTTCTTTTCCCCAAACTATAAAAGCAGCTTGCCAGCTGAGGTCGAGCACCATTTTCCTCTGCCACCACTTCCCTTGCCTGCTTGTCATTTCCCCTGTTCACCCTCACTGTGGTGGCATTGGTGCATTTGGCTCTGGAGTTGCCAATCCCAATAAAGGGTTTTGCTCAGCCATTCGTAGGTCTGGCTACCTTTTTGAGCACCCACACCCGGTTTCTGATTTATGCTCAGAGATCTGAGCGAAAAACTTAGGCAGCGTCAATCAGATGACCCTTGTCCAGGATGGCTAAACTCTACTCCTGTCACCGGGCCAGTCTCCATCCTTTCTCCCATATTAGTGATTGGACTCCTTTTCTTTTTTTTTTTTAAAGAGAGAGGGACAGTGACAGAGACAGAGAAAGAGAGAGAGAAACAACTTTATTTAGTTTTTCACATGGCCTTAGTTGCTCCAACACTTAGTTGGGTACATGGTGCTGGGGTTTGAACCTGGGTCCTCATGCTTGCCAGGCAAGCACCAAAACTGCTGAGCCACCGCTCCAGCCCCAATTGGCCTCCTTGTAATGATTGCTCCCTGTCTTCTTCAGATTTGCCCAAAGCCATATAAGCGAGATTGCTAGAGTAGCATACAACCAAATGCTCTTGCACCCTTACAGCCGCCTCCCCACCAAACCAACACCCGAACCTTCCCCTCCCCACGACGCCCCATAAACAGCAGGAAGTAGCCAGATGGAAATCGACGCCCTATATCACCAAAAAGGTCGGGATGTTAGGTTAATTCTGTGGCGGCTGTCTAGGGTCAGGGCATCAGGCAGCTTTCCCATGAAAAGAACAACCAATCAAGATGCTGGCAGACAAGCTCCAATGGCATATCACGAATACCTGATGATTGATGAGTCCACCTTTCAATCTCCAAGAGGCCATCCCCATCAATTTCCTTCATTTCCCTAAACAATAAAAGCAGCTGTCCAGCTGAGGTCGAGCGCCATTTTTACTAGATCTCAGATAGGGGTCTGAGGGCCCTCCTCAACCTGTCTTAGCTTCTTTCTAATATCAGGGGCCAATTGAGAAATGAAATGGGTTGCTAGCACTGTAGCCCCAGAGGAAGATTCAGGGTCCAGTTTAGTATATTTGGTAAGGGCCCCTCCCCTGTAATGCAGTTGAGAAATAGAGCTGGATTCTCATCTGGATTCTGGGTAACTTCCCTCAGTTTATCAAAATTAATCTCTTTATTGAAGAGTGCCTGCATGCCTCCCATGTTGAACCATGCTAGCACAATTGTGGTGGCCCTGTTGGCCTTCCTGGTAGCTCCAATTGGGCTCAGTTGGTGGCACTGCCACTACACCTGTGGGTAAGGTAATGTGCATGAGACAGACTTGGTCAGCATGATCCCATGCCGAAAGCTCTATGTGGGTTTGTTCATCTGAGGTAAGGGTGGAAGAAGGAATAACATAGATGTCCTGCCAGATAAGGTCATAAGCCTGAGAAAGACATCTGAATTTCTTAATGTAAGTAGAAGAATCTGCAGAGAAAGACCACATGTGCTTTTCAATTTGGGAAAGATCCTGAAGTGAGAATGGGACATGGACTCACACAATGCCTGTGGTCCCACTCACTTCCTAGAGCGGACAAAGGAGTTTTGGGGTGGTGGGAGG